>VYZP01004334.1:3712-42176 GCA_013400635.1 Hypocryptadius cinnamomeus | reverse complement strand
CAGGGTGGGGATGGGGCACAGCTGGGACTCCGTGGAGGTGGCACTCAGAGCTCTGGTCTGGGGACAGGGTGGGGATGGGGCTCAGCTGGGGCTCGATGGCCAGGGAGGGCTTTTCCAGCCTCAGGGCTCCTGGGGTTGTGTGGTGGTGAGGAGGCTGGTGCTCCCAGTGCTGCCAGGTCTGGAGCTGGGACGTGCAGCCAGCCCCTGAGCACAGGCAGCCTCACTGCTCCCTGCTCCCAGAAATGGTGCAGGCTGTGCTTGTTCCTGGCAGGATTCCCTGCTGGAGGAGTACAGCTCGTTCCCGTGCAGAGCCAGGTGGAGCAGGCAGTGCTGCCATCCCAGGGCACTCACTCACCTGGGTGCTGCGTGGGGAGCATTGGGAAGGGGCTGAATGTAATTCCTGCAGCCTGCAGGGAGTGATGGACTCTGTGGGTTTCTGTCCCTGCTGTGTGACTGGCTCTGAAATGACCAGCTAGGCCACTTCTCCTTCAAGGCAGCTCAAGTGGTCCCTCCCTTCCCTGCCCTGCCCTGGGGAGCCTGACCCAGAGGAGCATTTTCCTGCTCCCTTTCCCTCCTTGGCATCTGGTCAGTAAGCAGTGCAGAAGAAATGTGCTGGAGGGTGAGTGTCTGGCTTTAAACAAGGAAAGGAGTGAAAAAACTCCAAATTCCCTCCAGGTTCTGCCTCTGCTCTCCAGCCCCTGACTGCAGGATGGAGCTCCTGGATGAACCAAGTTCCTCCAGCAGTCTGGGAGCAGAACTGCTGGAGTGTGATGGAAAACTCATGTGTGAGCTCTTCCAACTGCCTGTTTACACTAATACAAGGATATTTTGGTTATTCCAGTGATTTCCTTTTTGAGGATGAATTGTGTAACTGAAGAAACCAAGATTTCCACAGCACACAAACCCATCATGGGATTCAGTGTCACCAAGGTGGGGCAGGTGGAGGAGTTCCTTGCACTCCAGCAGCATTTTTGAGAGGAATAAAATAAATGGAGTCAGGAGCAAAGTGTTAAAAAAAACCCCGCCAGTTGCTGGGCAGAGCTGTTGAAGAGCCTTTGGGGAGCTGTTCCTCTGGAGACAGCCTTTGTGGTTTACCATGGAGCTTGCTGGATTCTGGGCATCCCTGGATTGAGATTTGCAGCCTGGAGATGGGGCTTGAACTGCTCAGGACCTGCAGTGGTGTTTCCTGGTGATATCCAGGGGCTGGAGCTCTTCTCAGTCAGGAAGGACCCCCCCCCCACACACCCCCCAGTATAACTGGTAGGTTTTTTTCTTTTTACTGTATAAATAATTTTTTCTTTGATTCACACAGGGCAAGAGAGAAGATCCAGTGTTATCTCCTTGCCCAGAGAAGGTTTAAAGTGCTGAATGTGTCTCCTTTTGGAAGTCCTAAAAGTTTTCTGATGACGTAGGCACAGGGAGATTGCCTTTTCCTGGGAGGGAGGAGAGGACCAGGAAGGGTTGGAGAAGAGGCCCTGGCACAGGGTGCCCAGAGCAGCTGGGGCTGCCCCTGGATCCCTGGCAGTGCCCAGGGCCAGGCTGGACATGCAGACTGGGGCAGTGGAAGGTGTCCCTGCCCATGGCTGGGGGTGGGAATGGATGAGCTTTAAGGTCTCTTCCCACCCAAACCATGATTCTGTGATATTTCAGACACGTTCACTTCACTCCTGTGTGTGTGAATTTATGTGGGGTGGTTTTGGGCATCATACTTTAAACAGGTGGCAGGAATTTGGGGAGTTGAGGGACACCCACCCTTCTAGAAAACACTGAAAAAAATCAAATGTTATTGAAAGCCCCAAAAGCAGCAGGGGATGAAGATGTGTTGAGTGTTTTCCAATACAATGAAGGTTTTTGCAGAGGGAAGTGGCCACTTCTCCTTTGTGTCTGCAGGGGGCAGAGACAATCCCTGCAGTTGGAGCAGGGAGATAATTTGAGGGTTGGGAATAACTCTGCTTAAAAACCACAACAATCCCACAGCAGGAACACCTGGAATCAGCACAGCTGTTTTATTTTGGAGTACTTGGGCATTTCTGAAAAAAGTGTTTCAAGGCAATAGTGGAAAGAGTTTTTCAAGGCAATATTAGATTATATACAGAAAATGACTATATTTAATATCTCATAATTAGTGTATCATAAGGTATTCCAGTGCAGGCACAAGTCCCCAGAATTTTTTTTAGATTGTTTTATCACCATTAGATTTGAAGCAAGGACTTGAAATTTTGCAAGGAATGTCTGTGTCGTCCGTGACATGCAGCTCTGCCCTGATGTGCTGCAGAAGAGACCCCCAAAAGGGGCTGGATTTGGGCTTTTCCACTGGGAACTGAAAGGTGACATTTCCCAAGTCTCTGTTTATTCTGAGCCCGTTTTCCATGTGCTGGGGCAGCGCAGCTGCTGTGGGTGAGGTGAGGAGAGGGAGGAGGAGGAGGAGGAGGAGGAGGAGGCACTCCCAGTCCTGAGCACGGGGAATGAGAGCTGCGGAGAGGGGAAGGGAAGAAATGAGGATATGGAGCCTGCGGAGAGCATCCCGGGGGAAGGCTGGCCTGGGCTCCGAGCCGTCCAGGGCTGCTCCTGCACCCCCCGGCCCTGGCCCTGTCCCTGTCCCTGCGTCCCCTCCCGAGCGCTGGATGAGGAAGAGGTGCTGTGGCAGACGCAGTATGTAATCCCCTAAAGCCAGCCTGGGGGAGGCAGGAGGGGGCTGAGCTTTCTGGGTGCAGGTGTGGGGCCGGGCTCCTTTGGGGTGTGCAGTGGGTTTGGAAGTGTTTGGGAGAGCCCCTGGAGTTGGTCAGACACTTGAATTGATTATAAATGGATAAAGTGGTGGGTTCCCATAGGTGGGGGGTCCCCAGAGGGTCCCTGTGTGGGGCAGCCCTTCATCCCACCCTGCCCCGTGTCAGGCTGGAGCAGCCCCATGGGGCTGGAACGAGATGGGGTTTAAGGTCCCTTCCCAGCCATCCCATTCTGTGATTCTGCCCTGTGCAGGGAACCTCTGAAGCTGGGAGAAGTTATTGTAACTGCTCCAAATAAAGCATTTCCAATCGATTTTGGTGGAGGAGCTGGAGTTTGAGGTGGTTTGGTCCCACTAATCCTGGCAGGGCTTTGTAACAATCACCTGATGTTTTTATCAGTGGGTTTGGGAGGTGCATGTGGCAGAGCTGTAAAGATACTAGAAAATTAGGGATTATGGAGGCTTTCAAGATTAACTGGATGATGATAAAGGAGATATCAGGCTGAAGAGTGCAGCTGGGAGTGTTGTTGGGAACGCTCAGGAATGGGAAAAGAGAATTCTTGAATTTCTCCAGTTTGTTTTGGAATTTCATCGAACTTGGAAAAGAAGTCAGACTAAACCCAAACTGCAGCCATCCTTTGACCTACCCACCATGTCTCCTTCCAGGCAAAATGTCTGGAAGGTAGAAGCTGCATTTTTAAATGGCTTTTTACATTTGATACATTTGGTAAATGGAAGATGAATGGTCTGGTGTTGCTGGGAGATCCATGGTCTGGGAGTATGTTGTGGGATGCTGTGTGTGCCGTGAGGGGATGGATGGTCTCCTTCTGGATCCCCTCATTTTCACTGTGTTTATCCCAGCCTTTCCCTGGCCCCTCATCAGCCCTGGGTGCTCCACACCCTCACTCCTCTTCCCACTTGAGTCACCTCCTGAGTTTCAGTTGCTCAGCAAGAACATCACAATTCCAGCATTTCCCTTGGAAAGGAGAAAGCTCATCCTGACACAGGGCAGGGGGCCTTTCCCAGGCACCTTCTGCTGTTCCTGGGACCCTGGTAACTCTTGATTTGCAGCAGAATTAGCTAAATCCAGGGATAAACTTGCAGTCTGTTGATTAACAGGGAACTTGAGGACTGATTTCCAAATGTTCAGATGAGTGACTGGGGGTGTGACTTAAATATTGGCAGGAGGAGGCTGGGGGCAGCTGGCAGAAAAGATGCAGAGCTGTGTCAATTTGGGAATGTGATCCTTATGGAGAGGATCTTAGGTTTTTTTTCCATGATCCTGCCTTGATTTCCTGCAGCAGGAGTGGAGCTGTGTCTCCTCCATCCCTGCTGATCAGGGTTGGGAATTAGGATATAATACAGAATGTAAATGTGTGTGTGTCTGTGTATGTATGGCCCTGTATAGGTATTAACTCTGGTCTCAGTGTCAAAACCGAGATCCTGCCTCCAGCTGGTCCTTGGATCTGATATCAGAGCTGGAAATTCTTGTTTTGAGCTAAATCCCATCAAGACCTTCCTCTCCTCTCCAATTAAAAATCCAGTCTCTTGTGGTGGTGATTTTCCCCTTAAGAACTGCTGATTCTTACCCAAACCATCAATAAATATGCCAATAATTTAATGAAATCTTTGTGTGTATGTGCACTGCCAGCATTAGTTTCCCTTGTTTGACTGCACAGAGTAAAGATAGTGTGATCTGTCTGAATTTCTCCTTTTTCCACCCGGAATTCTTGCACAGTCCCTGCCTCTCTATTTAAATGTGTCCTCAGAAAGTGGTTCCAACTTAAAAGCTGGAATACAAACATTTCCTTCTTGCTGTAAAACCTTTGTAATCTGGCTGGAGTGAGAAAAAAAAGACCAAATACAAACTATTAATCCCTGTGGGTCCTGGAGATTCCCAGTTCCCACTCTGTGCTCTGGGTCCCACTGCACACAGGCAGCAACTCCTGGCTTCAGCTGCTGGGCTCTGGATTGGGATTTATGCTGCATTTTTCCTCCAGAATTACTCATTCCCTCGAGACTGGGCAAATTAAAGCTGGGAAAATCCAGTGGTTTTGGACTGGAGGGGTGAGAAAATGGACCTCAGGGAGGACAGGGCTGGAGGAGCCCCTGGGCTTTGTTATGGAGCTGTTGGGATGTGAAATGTGGCCGAGCGACTAAAATGGATAATGGGCTTTCTGACAAAAAATAAAGGAATTCTGGTCTTTATTTTAAGCCAATGTCCTAAAAATAACCTCCAGCAGCACTTAAAGGGACAAGCTTCCAAATCTCCCCCTCCCTCCCCAAAAATCCAGCTTCCCTCTGGCTTTGGGGCTGGGTATCCATCTGCACCGCTCCGGAGCCGGTCCCAGCCGAGCCTCCCCGGGCTGGGGCTGCTGCTGCCGTTCTCGGTCCCGTTTTTTTTGGCAGGATGAGGCTGTTTTCCGGCAGGGATGGAGTTAAGGGCTGCTCCGTGGTGCATGCTGGTACGAGGTTGGTTTGATGATGGAGCCGTAGTGCCCTGCTAGCGGCATGTGCTGGGAATGGATGATGGGAAGTGTGGCACTGGAATAAGGACATTTCCCTGGGCCGGTCTCTCTCCATCCCCGGGGGTTTTGCTCCATCCCAAGGCTCGCAGCCATGTAGGAGCAGCCTCGGCAGAGCGATCCCGCGGTGGGGATGAAGGGTAGGGGCTGCTGGGAGACAGGATCGCTCCGCTCCTTCTGCAACGCCGGCTGTCTGAATAAATTCCACAAGGGTCAGTGGCCTTCCCGGCCTTCTGGATGCATCCTGGGGCTTCCCTGCTCTGCTGGGGAGCGATGGAGGGGCTGCTCTGCTGGGGTGGGCTGGGGGAGGAGGTGTTTGACCCCACAATATTAGGAGTGCACGTGTGGAATCTGCCCTGCAGGCATCATGTGCTGCAGCCCTGCCGGGTCTGGTTGGAGATGGACAAAGTGTGGGGTTCCTGCTTTGTCAGGTGTTTAAAAAATCCAGAATCCAGACTGACTCAGTTTTGATCCAAAAAACCCTTTTAATTTGCTGATAATTTGTTCTATTTGGGCACCTTTAATTGCACATGTATTGGGCTGTTTGTCATGGGTAAATCAGTCCCTGTGTTGGTGTCAGGATGTATTTTTTAGTTCTAATCCAAATTCCTTTGAGTTGAGATGGAATGAGAGCGTTGCTGTGTGGGTCCTGTGCTCCCTGCCCACGCTGTGGCAGAGATGTTCTCCAGGAACACTGAGCTGTGATTTAAGGCGTGCACTAAAATGTCCTGTCTGTTACTGCCCTCTGTGTCAATCCAGGTGTTTCCCAGTAGAGCTCAGTGCTGGGTGTGCAGGAACACTGTCCTTTATGGGATAAAGGATGCTCTGCCCAAATCTGCACTGCTTTGGGACAGAAATCCCTATTTTGGTGGATTTTCCTGAGTGGGATGAAGCAGGAAGAGGCTGGGGGTGGGTCCTGCCTTTCAGTTCAACTTTTGTGTTGCTTTATGACAGCAGTGACAATTCATGGAAGTGTTCCAGGCCAGGTTGGACAGGGCTTGGAGCAGCCTGGGATAGTGGAAGGTGTCCCTGCCCATGGCAGGGGGTGGCACTGGGTGGGCTTTAAGGTTATTCCCAACCCAACCCATTCCATGATTCATCAGTGGAGGGGCTGAGCAAAATCCAGTGTCTCACAGTGAAGGCTGATGGTGAGAAATGAGGACTTGCAGGATGTTCTTTGCTTTCCTTGCAGACCAGAGACAGCTCCCCTGGTCCTGGGCACTGGCAGCTCATCACATCCCATGTTTTATTTCTATCCCTGCTGTGTTCCAAGGGTCTGCCTGCAGGGACCTGGAGGCACCTGGTGATTCACACCTGGGCCTTGTGATGGTCAAATCCAAATGTTGCTTCTTTGATGTAGTTTGGAATGATGGCAGGACACAGGGAATGGCTTCCCACTGCCAGAGGGCAGGGATGGATGGGATATTGGGAATTAGGAATTGTTCTCTGTTTGGGTGGGCAGGCCCTGGCACAGGGTGCCCAGAGCAGCTGTGGCTGCCCCTGGATCCCTGGCAGTGTCCAAGGCCAGGTTGGACAGGGCTTGGAGCAGCCTGGGACAGTGGGAAGTGTCCCTGATTATGGCAGGGGGTGGCACTGGATGGGCTTTAAGGTCCCTTCCCACCCAACCCATTCCATGATCCTTTAATCCTGTGTCACTCTGCTCCCTCCTGTGGTCCTGTCCTGCTCTCAAGCATCACTTCACAATAAATTATTTTATCTAAATGCTATTTCCTTCCCCCAGAAAAGGATGAGGAAAGGAAGAATGCAAATAGGTCAAATCAAAATTCAAGCAATTGAGGATTTACAGCTAGTTTCAGATGACCAAAAAAAAATCTTTTTTATCAAATCCAGATTGTCCCCTTCTCTTTGCTTTCCTTCTCGAGCTGTTTCCCAGCTGGGTGACGTAAGGACATGCGTGTTCCAGGAGTTCTGCACAGAGCTTTACATAACAGGGCTTCAGTGGAGAATAAAATACCCCAAACCAGAATTATTCTCATCAAAAGCTGAAACCAGCCTTGTGTGAAAATTCGGGGGAAGGTGAGTGGTGAGCACTGGAGAAATGAGGAGTGGGCTTGGGAATTGCAGGGAAGAACCTGGGGAGAGGTTTCCAAGAGTGTCTGAGGTGAGACTGGGGTATTTCCATGGCTGGCCTGGTCTTTTTCTGCCCCCAAAGCATCTTTACCCCATTTTATGGTGGTATTTTGGGAAAGCTTTGCAGTGACATGGAAAAATTTTCCTTGTCTGGTGGGGGAACATCCATTTCACACATGTGGAGCAAATTTGGCAAACCCAGAGGCTTTGGCCCTGGGACATGACAGGCAAATATTTGTCATGTTTTAACAGCAAACTGAGCCCCAAAGCTGGGAAAATGTTGGCTTTTAAAACTAATTTACTGTAAAAACTGTGATGTGCAAAGTGTGTCAGTCTGGTAAGCACATTCCCCACTGGAAATGCAATATTTTGGATGGGAAAATACATTCCAAGGAGGCTTTGCTTTTCATTTGGAAATCCTCATGCTGTAATTTTTTTTTTCCCCTACCAAAATTTTGTCCTTAAATCCACTTATCTCCTCAAAAGGAGCTGTCTGAAATATGTTTAAAATGCTGATGACTTTTAATGAGCAGCCCAGGGAAAAGCTGGGCCTGGCTCTGCTCAGCAGGAGATTCCTTGGGAACAGAGGAGCTCAGCCTGGAGGCTTTGGGTGGCTTCAGGAGTTCCTTTTGTGCTTCTAAGATAAAACCAATTATTGAATCTTTGGGTTGAATGATTCAGTATTCCAGAATGATTGGGTTGGAAGGGTCCTTAAAGTGCCATCCTCTGCCATGGCAGGGACACCTTTCACTGTCCCAGGCTGCTCCAAGCCCTGTCCAGCCTGGCCTTGGGCACTGCCAGGGATCCAGGGGATGGCACAAATTGTGCCAGTGCTCTCTTGATTGTACAGAGACAAAGGAAGGTGCAGATGGATTTAAGGAGATGTTTTGTTCTGTGTTTGTGTGTTAAGGGGCTGATCTGGTTCAGTCAGAGCTGATGGGATCTTGAGTTTTGGGTTAGTGGCCAAATTAAGGAGGAAGGACTGAGGTGTTGAAGTCTTTAGAGACAGAGGAATGCAGGCACTTCACTTGCTGTGCACAGAAAGGTCTTTGGGTAGCTAACAGATTAAGATAATTAGCTTATCATTAGTTAATTTTGAGGATCTCAAAGCTCTTGCCAGTAGAAGCAGCACTGTTGCTGCTCTCAGAGGGTATTTCCATCAGGAATTTCCCTCCCCAGCTCCATGCTGTGTGTTTGGTGCTGGGTTTCTTACCATGGCCAAATGCAGTCTGTCATTAATATTTGGTGATGACATGGATGATTATCATCAAAGGAAAGTCAGATCCTGGGCTGCAGCTGGCCAACAGCTTCAGCACACAGAGGGGACCATAAAATAGATGGAAAAATGCATTTCTCTCCCTACAGACATGCAGAGTGTATTTATTTCATGGCCCAGCTAGGAACCATTGAGATGAGTGTTTAAGGTCTGCTCAGGAATGAGCTGGATTAAATTTCCAAGAGGACCAAGCCCCAGGTGGCTGCTGGAGCATTGGTGATGGACAGGCTGTATCCTGCTCCCAAAGCAGACATGTTGGTTCAGCCTTTATCCAGATTTATTTAGAAGTTTCTTGAGGTGGGAAGCTCTTTCCTGAGGGTTTTGGCACGAGGAGATGTTGAATCCATCAACTGTATCCTGGTTCTTCTCCTGGGTTAAGAGTCTGGAGTTTGGGCTGGGGCTGTGCCTGGCTGGAGCTGCTGGGGAATGGGAGGTGTTTTATTGCAGCTTTAGCAGTTGTGGCTGCTGATTTGTTTGTGAAAAGCACTTAAAGTCTGTAATCAGGGCTGGTGGATTCACCTGGTTTAAAATAAAGCCTGGATTCTCCAGGGCTTAGTCATGTGCATTGACATGGGGCCTTGCTTGGTGTCCTTTGCTGTGAATGGTTTTTCCAGGTGAAATAATGATGTAGGAATGTCCATGGAGATGTTTGGAGGTGTTTCATGTTGTGGAATCCTTTCATTTCAAGAAGTGGGAGCTCAGGGAGTTTGGTGTGAGCTGGGATGTGCAGGTCAGAAGGGGAAGGAAACCCTCCCCTGTGACTGCCCTTGACCCCAGGCTGGGGGAGGTGGATGTGGAGGTGTCTCTGTGCACTGGGCTGTGCCAGGGGTGATTCAGGCTGGAGATCACTGCAAGGTTCTTCCCCCAGAAGGTGCTGGCACTGCCCAGGCTCCCCAGGGAATGGGCACGGCCCCGAGGCTGCCAGAGCTCCAGGAGCCTTTGGACAGCGCTGCCAGGGATGGACAGGGTGGGATTGTTGGGGTGTCTGGGCAGGGCCAGGAGCTGGGCTGGATGATCCCTGGGGGTCAGCTCAGGGTATTCCATGATTCTGTTCCATGGTTCTATTCCATGGTTCTGTTCCATGATTCTATTCCATGATTCTCACTGGGGTGGGCTCGTGGGGCAGCAGGTGTCCCTGGGGCCATCAGGGAATGTCACAGTGCCCAGAGCTGGCCAAGCTCATCCTTCCCAGCAGGGCGCCCTCAATGCTCAGCAAAGCAGCAGATCATGTGCTGAGGGCAGGGAATGTTCATCTTCTCTCCAAAGATGCCCTCTCTGCCCTGTTCCCTTTCACTTTTAGCAGTGTGAAGGTGGATTCCTGCCCACAAGCACATGTGGCCTGGCTGGGAGAGGATGCATCTCAGGGATGTGCAGGTGCCATGGAAATGGTTCAGGGACATGGTTTAGGGTGGGCCTGGTTTAGGGTTGGAGGTTAATGGTTGGACTCAATGACCTTAGAGGGCTTTTCCAACCCAAATAATCCTGGGGTTCTGTGATATGGGTGCACTGCCTGGGAGGAGCTGCTCTGCACCTCTGAGCTGATCAGCAGCAATCACTAATAACAGGAGTTTATTAGCTGTATCTTAATTACAAAGCACAGTAATTAGGGAGGAAGTGGCCGTCCTGACAGCCTGATGGTGTTAATTAGAGACCAGAAATGCTCTTATAGAATTGGAAGGGAGATGAACTCCCAGCTCCATCAAACTGCTCTGCAAATAGAGGCCCTGGCTGCAGCAGGAGTGGATTTCTTTATTTCTTTTCCCTTTTTTCCCTGATCTCTCTGCACTGACAGCCAGCACAGCACTTCCTGGGGAGACTGTGCAGCGTGGAGTGTCCTTCTCCCTGTCTGTGCCGAGCTGCTGAGAGATTCCAGGGAGGGATTGGTTGTTCCGAGGAGCTTTTGGCAGTAAATCATTGACAGGACCTGCTGTGCAGGGGGAGAGCATGGCCTGGCCTCAGCCCTTCCTGCTCTGTGTCCTGCTGCTGGAGCAGCTGTCAGTGCAGCCTGTGCTGCTGTGCTGGTGCTTCCTGCAGGGTTCAAACCTGGATTTCCCTGTGCTCCCACAGCAGGCACTGAGCCTGCCCAGGAGTGGGCTTGGGGTTGTCCTGGCTGTAAAGGAGGTGGGTGCCAGGCATGGGACCCATGTGGGATGGTCCATGGCTCACCACAGGCAGTGAACTGTGACTTCCTGCTCTAACCTGGGACATATGACAGTGCCCTGGCCTAGGGGACAGGTCTGCTATCCTGTGACACCCATGAAATCACCTGTCCTTGCAGGGGAGGTGACCTGGGGACAGAGGGGCTGGAAAGCTGCTGGTGGGAAAAGCTCTGGAGGGGCTGGTGACACTGGCTGAACACAAGCTCAGGTGTGCCCAGGTGGCCAAGAGGCCAAGGGCACCTGGGCTGTGCCAGCCCTGGGGTGGCAGCAGGAGCAGGGCAGTGCCCGTCCCCTGAGCTGGCACTGCTGGGGCACCTCCAGTGCTGGGGCAGCTCTGGGACCCTCCTGACAGGAGAGACCTGGAGGGGCTGGAGCGTGTCCAGGGCAGGGAACGGAGCTGGGAAGGGAATGGAGCACCAGGAGAGGCTGAGGGAGCTGGAAAGGGGCTCAGCCTGGAGAAAAGGAGGTTCAGGGGGGACCTTGTGGCTCTGCACAACTCCTGACAGGAGGGGACAGCCGGGGGGGTCGGGCTGTGCTCCCAGGGAACAGGGACAGGAGGAGAGGGAACGGCCTCAGGCTGGGCCAGGGGAGGCTCAGGTTGGAATTTTGGGAAATTCCTTCATGGAGAGGGCAGTCAGGCACTGGCACAGGTGCCCAGGGAAGTTTGGAGTGCCCATCCCTGGAGGTGCCCAAGGAAGGCCTGAATGTGGCACTCAGTGCTCTCAGCTGGGGACAAGGTGGTGATTGGGCACAGCTTGGACTTTATGGACTTGGAGGCTTTCCCTGCCTGTGGGTTCAGAGGGAGCAGGATTGAAATCCAAGGGCAAAAGGGATGGAAGCTGGGTGCCTTTTTGGGGCTGCTGCTGCCCCGCTGCCATCCTCCCTGAGCCCGAGGCTCTGAGCAGAGCAGGGGGGCTGGGAGGCTCCCAGCTCCTGCAAGTCTGTGCTGTGCCTTTGGCATGTCCTGACCTTGGGGAATTGAGCAGGGTGGATACCTGACACCCCTGGATCCTCTTACCCCGGGTAAGCTGAGCCCTGCCAGCTCAGGAGGGGTTCAGTGCCCATCAGGACGTGTCTCCGTCTCCGTGGCCACACTGCGGCTCAGCCTGGGTGCTCCTCCAAAGCCTGGGATGAGCTGAGCTTGGGGCCTGCAGGGATGAGCTGAGCCCTGATCCCGAGGCAAGGGACACGAGAGCTGCTGGATTTGGGAGAAGGGAGGCTCAGGGGCTCTCTCTGAGCCTCTCTGGGTGGCCCAGCAGCAGTTTGGGTTGGGCTGTCTGTGTCCCAGCACACCATCCCTGCTGTTGTCCTGGTGCTGCTGGGTTTTGCTGTTCCCCTGTGATCCTGCAGAGCCGTGGGTGTGACAGGGACAAAGCCAGCCCTGTCCATTCCCTGCCTCCGTCTCCCTCTGCTCCCTCTCCCTGGGAGTGGGGGCCCTCTCATCTCCTTCTTGTTCCCAGGGTTAGTGGGCAAGGAGAGAGCTGGCAGGAGCGTAGGAGTGTCCTTTCAACATCTCCCACTGCTTTCCAAGAGCTGGAGGAAGCCTGGGGCAGGA
This sequence comes from Hypocryptadius cinnamomeus, assembly GCA_013400635.1. Taxonomy (NCBI): domain Eukaryota; kingdom Metazoa; phylum Chordata; class Aves; order Passeriformes; family Zosteropidae; genus Hypocryptadius; species Hypocryptadius cinnamomeus. The sequence goes on along the minus strand of VYZP01004334.1, from coordinate 29,845 downwards.
TCTGTGTTCCATGCTGATGGGAGACTTCCAGAAAAAAAACATAAAATAAGAACATCCTGGGCCAGATTCACTGTGGTGAACCCCTGGGAGTGATCCTGGCTACACCAAGGATGATGTTATCCCCAGGGATGGGAGCTGCTGGGAGTCTTCAAGGCTTCTCGAGCCTTCTTCCCTGATGGATGTCAGGGGAGGGGCAGCCCATCTGTGAGGTCCCCTCCTCGCCCTGCTGACATTGGAGATGGACCTGGGGCTGGAAAATGTTTAAGCATCATAAAAAATGGATGTTCAGTGATGCAGGAGGAGACATCCAAGACCTGCTATGGTGTCGGTAGCAGCGTGCCAGGGTTTGCTGTGGTCTGTGGAAGAGCAGGGTGTCACCCCCAAGCTGTGGCACTGCTCACTTCTGTGAGTTTCTGCACTGAAAATACCTCATTTCCTCCAAAATATTGGAATTGTAGTTATTTCTGCCCTTTTCTAGGATTGTTCCTGGCTAAGGAAGCTGCTTGTGCCTGGCCCGGTGTCCTGCTCCTGGCTGTCACCCTTTCAGGGACTCGGGGACTTCTTGTCCCCAAGCTCATGGTGCCATCAGGCTGTGGCAGCTGCTCCATTTCAGTGTGGGGGAATGATTCAAACCCATAGTAATCACTGGATACTGAAGGATTCAGTGACTAAACGAACAGAATTAATTAACAAGTGTTGTACATTTTCTGGCGTGCTTTGGACAAGAACAAGTGACTGAATTATTTATGATACCACTTGTGTCCGTGGGCTAAATATTCCCTTGGAGATGGTCCTGGAGCTGCAGGCAGGGCAAGTCCTCCCTGCTGGGGTGCCTTGGGTCAGGTGTGGGCTGTGAATTCAGAGGGCATAGAGAAATCAGAGCAGGGCTGGTTTGGTGAAGGGCAAATGGGAGATGTTCAGCTGGATGTGGATCTTTGAGAGGCTCAGGAAGGGACACTGTGCCTCTGTCCTGCTGATACGGATCTATCCAGGGGTGAGAAATGCTTTCACAGGCAGCTTTGGGAGGGGTGGTGGGGAGGGTAACTGGATATCCAGGCTGTCTGCAGGATTTTGGAATGATGGGGCCTCCTGCAAGGTCACCATAGCTCCCAGAGTCATGGCATGGGTTGGCTGGAAGGGACCTTAAAGCCATCCAGTGCCACCCCTGCCATGGCAGGGACACCTTCCACTGTCCCAGGCTGCTCCAAGCCCCAGTGTCCAACCTGGCCTTGGGCACTGCCAGGGATCCAGGGGCAGCCACAGCTGCTCTGGGCACCCTGTGCCAGGGCCTGCCCACCCAAACAGGGAACAATTCCTTATTCCCAATATCCCATCCATCCCTGCCCTCTGGCAGTGGGAAGCCATTCCCTGGGTCCTGTCCCTCCATCCCTTGTCCCCAGTCCCTCCCCAGCTCTCCTGGAGCCCCTTTGGGCACTGGCAGGGCCTGCTGGGATCCCTGGACACTTCCTGGGCTTGCAGAGGAAATGAGGAGCTGAAGGTGATGCTGCAGGCACTGTGTGCTTGCCTTCTGCCAGTGAGGCCAGTCCCAGCTTCTCCCTCCAGGGATTCCTGGCAGGAGAGCATTTTCCAGGTGTGACAAGAGGCAGTGCCTGGCCCTGGCCCCAGCTCTGCACCCAGACTGCTCCTGGAGTTCAGCACTTCGTGTGTTGCTGCTGTTCTGAGCTGGAGAATGAAAAAGTTTCTATTTTTGTCAAGCCATTATCTTAAATTTTTTTTGATTTTCTTTCCTGGCAATGAGCTGTGCTGCTGAGCCCCCAATTATCTGCTAATGAGCCGTCATTTCCCTGTAATCACTCCTTCCCCTCCGTGTTTTTGCTCATTGCTATTCACAAGTGCCCTCAGGGGACAGGAGGGACATTTGGCCTGTCCAGCAGGACTAACTGTGACTCTCCAGTGCTCCCACAAAAGCATCAGCTGGGTTCATTTGGTCTCCTGCTGTGTTCCCTGCCAGCTCTGCCCCTCAGTCTCTGAGGTCCCTGTTCAGGAGCTTTGAGGAGTGGATCTGTGCTTTTCCTGTAGGGCTTTCCAGCTCCTTATCCCGTTGGAAACAGGGAACAGAGTATTGTAGTCAAAAGGCAGAGCAAAAAATCAGCCAGCACTCCTCCACCTCCTCCAAAAGCCGGCAAAGTGGCATCTTGCAAAGCTTCTTGGCTCCTCCTGAGAAGAGTTTTGGAAGGATTGTGAAGAAATCCACTGAAAAGACTTGTGGAAGCAGCGCTGATGCCTGCCTGTGTTTCAGCCCACATACATACATACCATACACACATACACACACACACACACACATATACATATATGTATGTATTTATAGAGTCACAGAATGCTTTTTAGGTTGGAAAAGCCCCCTGAGAGCACCAAGTCCAACTGTTCTCTTAGGACTGCCAAGGCCACCACTGCCCCGTGTCCCCAAGTGCCACATCCACATGGCTGTTAAATCCCTCCGGGGATGGGGACTCCCCCACTGCCCTGGGCAGCTGTGCCAGTGCCTGACCACCCTTTCAGTGATTAGAAATATTCCCATTATCCACCCTGAGCCTCCCCATGCCCAGCCTGAGGCCGTTCCCTCTCCTCCTGTCCCTGTTCCCTGGAGCACAGCCCGACCCCCCCTGGCTGTCCCCTCCTGTCAGGAGTTGTGCAGAGCCACAAGGTCCCCCCTGAGCCTCCTTTTCTCCAGGCTGAGCCCCTTTCCAGCTCCCTCAGCCTCTCCTGGTGCTCCATTCCTTTCCCAGCTCCATTCCCTTCCCTGGACACGCTCCAGCCCCTCCAGGTCTCTCCTGCACTGAGGGACACAGGGACAGTGCTCTCCCCCATCAGGGCTCTGTGTCACAGCTTCCCCTCTGTAGCTGCTCATTTCCCTTTGCGTTAGTGGGGAGCAGCCACAGCCCTGGCAGGTTGGTGGCAATTTCTGAGCGATCACCCGGTTTTGGAATGATTTATGAATGATTATTTTCCCTACTATTCTGATGATTAATTCTCAGTGTAATTCTTCCTAACCACCAAAATTCCGCCTGTTCCTGCATCTGCAGCTGCTATAAACCTCATCCATCTCCCTGGCAGCCAGGCCAAGCTATTAAATATAGATCCCTGCTCCATTTAATATTCATAGCGATTAAAAGTGATGAAAGCAGCTGTGTCTGCCAGAGCCAGGCTGGAAATTGCTCTGCCTCAGGAATGACGGCTGAGCAGCGCATCCCAGAGATCGGGATGATTCCACACAGGAAGAGCTGGTGATTCTGAATCATACCCTTGCTTGGGGTTGGGATAAATGGGGAATCTGGAAAGGAGGTGGGATTGATTTCTGTGGGTTTACTGTGAGGAGAAAGAGCTTGGAGTCTCGGCTAGGATGGCTGCAGGATTTGCTGCTGGCTGATCCTCATGGACATCTTCCACTCTATCTGTGGGAGGACAAAAGGCTTTTCCCAGTCAGTGGTGTGAAAAACGCCAATCACTTGTTTTTAAAATTTTTGAAAGTTTAATTTTAATAAAATGGTCATAGCAATAGTAATATAATTAGAATAATAAAATTTGAACGATTGAGATTAGGACAATATGAGACAATAAAAACAAAGATATACGGACATCAGGGTACCTTTTTCTGGGCAACACAGCCAGAAAAAGGACAAATGTTAACAGAGGATTAACCCTTAAAAATAACAGCCTGTTGCATATTCATACATCTCATACATGATGCATAAATTCCATTCAAACACAGGATTCTGTCTGGTCAGTGTCAACTTCTTCCTCTTAATCCTAATGATGCCTTCATGTCTATGCGAGGTGGGAAGAAGTTCGTTTTCTGCTGATAAGGGAGCAATAAATTCCCTTTCTCTGAAAGATTTAGGTGTCCTGTGTCTGCTATCTGATGCGAGTCCTTTCTTAAAAAAAAGTGTCTTACATAGCATAGTTTCTATTTTAACATTATGTTATAACCTAAAACTATATTTAACACACTACTTAAGAAGATTAATACAGCATAACTTTCTAACATAACACATACAATATTCATTTTAGTACTTGTGAAAAGCCAATCATAAAATACACATTTTTCACAGTAGGATACTTTTCATACTTTCAGATCCAAAACTCCCAGACAAGTGTGGGAAAAGGCAGGAGAAAGTGCACAAGAGGGGTAACTGGGAATGGAGGCATAATGCATGCTGTGCTGGTGGTGGGAGCATCCAGGCCTGAAGGCAGCTTGTTCCAGGATTGGGAACAGCCAGGGTTGGGACTCCGAGGCTTCCAAGCTCAGCTCCCCTGGCAGATGTGCAGGTCCTGCTGTCCATAGGGAAATCAGCTGCTGAGATGCCCCATTGTCACTGCTGTGGTCTCTGATGGCTTTGGGGCAACCCAGGAATGCTGTTTGCATTAAAATCATCAGCGTTCCTTCTATCCCATCAGAGCTTTCCCTGTGGACAGCACTCAGGGATCTCTGCTCTGGGATCCTTGACTTCACTCCTGCAGTATTGATCCTGCACTTCCAAACCCCCATCAGCTCTTTCCAGCTGCCTCCAGGGGGAAGCTGGGTTTAATTTCCAGCACAAGGCCAGTCCTGCCTTGGGAGGCTCCAGAGGCTCTGACAGAGTGGTAGGAAAGCAGCTCAGGCTTGCAGGAGGACTGGGGAGAGATTCACAGTGATGTAGGAAGGACAAGGACTGTTGCTGAAAATGAGGATACTTGAGAAGGGGAAGTTTTCCACTCCCAGGGAGAAGGAAGATGAGGGATGGAGGAAGGTGAGGGATGTAGCTGTGCTGGACTTGGAAGATAAGCAGGGATGAACTGCCTGCCCCAGGCATGGTGTGAGTCTGAGGAGCTGTGGTGTTTTGGGCTGGAGACATCCCAGTCAGACTCTGGATGCAGTTTGGGAATCTTGGAATAAAAGGTCTAATGCTGAACCTTTCAGTCCCTTCTCCTCCTGCTGGTTTATCCCTGAAAAGGCTCTTCCCAGCTCTGCTCATCCACAGGCACCACTGCAGCAGCCCAGCCGTGAGCAGCAGCTCCCTGGGATTGCTCCCTGATGGTTTTGGGGTGGGAGCTGTATGTGGCAGTGCCTCCCGTGGGATCCCTGTCCCTGGGATCCCCATGGACTACACTGCAAATTCCCAGTGTGTCCCCAGAGCATGGGGACACTCTGGTGTTTTGCCTCCAGCCAGCAGCTTTCCCACCAGCTCTGGAGAAATTGCAGGCAATGGCAAACATTTATCTGAGGGAAGATTTCAGGATGGAGAAAGGGGTGAAAAGGGAGCTCTCTTTGGTGGCTCTGCTGGGATGCTGCTCCAGGCACTGAGGTTGGTTTTCTCTGGGTTGAGAAACAAGCCTGAGGAGGCTTATGGCCGATGGCTGCCGATCCATTTTCCATAGATTAAATTGCATCACAGCTCCAAAAATAATCTCCCCAGCTTACGGTGAGGCTGCCTGTTCCTATAGCAACACTGCGTGCCCGTGCCCTACAAACCAAACCCAGCCCCAGCTGCTCCTGAGTCCAAACAAAGCATCTGGGGCTCGGCCTGGGGAGTACTTGGATTTGGGGCTGGAGGTGTAAAATACCAGCCTGGAGTGCTCCTGGAGAGGGGATTTGTGAGAAGCTGCTGTGGTTTGTGTCTCTGGGATTTGAGCCTGGGCTTGCAGATGTTCCCCGAGCCCATCGTGAGGAGAGCGGGAAGCAGCAGCTGCATTTGTGGAGCCTTCCTGGAGCGAGGGGGGAAGGAGGAGGAAAAGGAGGAGGAGGAGGAGGAGGAGGAGGATGTTATGTGGGTTACTGCAGTGCCTGGGGCCAGCCCTGCTGTGCCACACTTGTGTCGCTGCACGGGGGAGAGGGTTGGGGTTGGAGCTGGGTGGTGATGGCTGCTCATTCTGCTCAGCCCAAATCCACTGCTCTGGCCCAGGGTTCCAGAGGTGTTGGCACCAGGCCCTGCACAAGGCCAGGGCAAAGCTTGGCTGCAGGACGGAGAGGGGGATGAATTAAAATCATGAATGGCCCCTCTGTGCCACTGGCGAGCACAGGGAAATCTCCAGAGCACACTGGGAATGCAGGAATCCTTAGGAGGATGCTGTGGAGGCTGGGCTGCCTCATCCACAGCACAGGAGCCAGAGGAACCTGGCAATTTGTTGTCAAATTTTTCCTGCCAGCCTTTCATGTTTGTTTTCTTGAGGAGCTTTTGTTCCCTGGGGAAGAGCGACAGGAATTCCTGCTGAATGTCTGCCTTTCATTCCGAGCCAGCGTGAGGAGGAGCAGGGTGAGCCGGGGTGAAGCTCCTGAGCTGGGGATGTGCTGCTTCCCGAGGGGATCCAGGGCCACCTGCATCCCAGCATGGGACTGGGAGCCCCCTGCCACCCCCTGAGCGTTTGCTGCTCTAGGGAGGATCTTTGTTCCATGGAGAGCAGATGGCAGAGCTGGAGCACCAGGAGGGGTGAGGGTTGGGTGGGAGCACCGCTGTCACCCTGCATGGAAAGAGGGGATCCATCACTGAGCCCTTCCCTCTGCAGGGACAGGGTGTGCTGGGGGCTGGAAACCAGGGATTGAAGCACTCTGTGTGTCCTTGGAGGAGCTCCCTGTGGGGAGGAGCAGGGAGCCCTTCCTGGCTCCCGCAGGGCCTCCAGGCTTTTTGCTGCTCCTGGACATGGCCCCCATCCACTTTGGCCCTTCCCAGCTGGGGAATGTTGGTTTGAGGTTTAATGGGATTTAGGAGCTGCTGGGAGCTGAGGATCCAAAAGGACCAAACTGGGGAAAGGAATGAGGGCAGCATCCAGAGACAAGGAGCACAGAGCATTGGAATAGAACCCCAGAATCATTAAGGTTGGAAAAGTTCTCTGAGATCATCAAATCCATCCATTCCCCAGCACTGCCAAGGCCACCACTGACCCTGTCCCCGAGTGCCACATCCACATGGCTGTTAAATCCCTCCAGGGATGAGGACTCCAACCCTGCCCTGGGCTGCTCTGCCAGTGCCTGACCACCCTTTCAGTGATTAGAAATATTCCCATTATCCACCCTGAGCTCCCCTGGCCCAGCCTGAGGCCATTCCCTCTCCTCCTGTCCCTGTTCCCTGGGAGCACAGCCCGACCCCCCCTGGCTGTCCCCTCCTGTCAGGAGTTGTGCAGAGCCACAAGGTCCCCCCTGAGCCTCCTTTTCTCCAGGCTGAGCCCCTTTCCAGCTCCCTCAGCCTCTCCTGGGGCTCCAGCCCCTTCCCAGCTCTGTTCCCTTCCCTGGACACTCCAGGGATGGATGCTCCAGCCCCTGAGCATCCTCCACCTCCGCCTGTTTTGGTTCCTGCTCATTCACTGCATGTTTGGAATTCCCTTCAAAGCCATCACTAAAACTCCTTCTGGGCTGTGCTGGAAAATGTTTCAGTTGGATTCTGCTGGGTGTCCCTCACCATCATCCTGTGGGAGTCGTGTTTCCCCTCTCCCCCTCTTCCCTCTCCTAAATCCACCCAAGTATTGAGGAATCTGTGTTTTTGCAGCTTCCAGGAGGTTCTGTGACCCTCAGTGGGTGCTGTTAGGACCCCCCATTTGGCTTGAAGTCCCAGTGCTGTGATCTTGCTGGGCCTGCTGCACTTTGGTTTCTGCAAATCCCCTGTGGTCCATCCTTGAATTAGACTCTCTCTGTGGGTATTTCCTGACCTTCAGGGTATTTTCCCAGCCTTAGCAAAGGCAAATCATTTTTTTCCCTGTCTGAGCTGATACAAAAGCTGGAATAAGGGCAGGATCCCCAAAGCTGTGGTGTTTGGCTGGGCTCCAAGCAGAGACCTCCAGGCAGAGGCTCCTTGCTCTTCCACCTTTCTGGCTGAGTGAATCCTTCATCGTCAGCAATAGGATGAATATTGCTGCAGCTCTCTCCTCCAGCCCTTCGTGATAATCTCCAGCTGTAACTACAGGAGTTGGTGTGTCGTGTGCAAAGGTTGGTCAGAGGTTGGACATGCTGGTCTTGGAGGTCTTTTCCAGCCTAAATGTTCATGTGATTCAAAGCAGCTTTGCTGAGAACAGCCCTGATGGGGGAATGAGGGGATGCCAGAGCCCCTGTGCTGTGTCACAGCATTCCTGTGGCACTTTGTCCTGCTGGAGAGCTGCTGGGGAGGCTGGAGAGCTGCTGGGGAGGCTGGAGAGCTGCTGGGGATGTGGAGAGCTGCTGGGGATGTGGAGAGCTGCTGGGGAGCCTGGAGAGCTGCTGGGGATGGCCTGGTGGGAGCAGGGCTCCTCCACTGGGATCTGGGGTGCTGCTCCAAAGCTGGTGCAGATCTGAGTGGCTGCTGCTTGCTGCAGGAAACAGGAGGATTCATGTTTCTGTGGATTTGGGATTTGGTCAGCTTTCCTGGGAGCTCCCAGGAGAAAGATGGAAGCACCTTTAGAGCCAGTGTCAGAGCTCCACCTTGGGAATGGCAGTGAGGAGGTTTGGGTGCTCTGTGTGATCATTCCTGCTTTCAGCTACTCTGATTTATTTGACTGTAGCTGTGACATTGGATTTCCTTCTTCCCATGCTTTAATTTGAGATAATTGCAACAAATTATCTCTCTTGAGATATATATATATATATATAATATTATATAATTATATATATATATTATTAATTGGTTCCTGCTCTAGTGGAAGGTGTCCCTGCCCATGTCAAGAAGATGGAGGGAGGTGAGCTTCAAGGTCCCAACCCAAACCATTCCATGATTCTATGATTGCAATTGCCCAGGCAGGAGGAGGAAGGTGTTATCCTGTTGCCCACCCTGCCAGCATTCCAGCTTCCCACAGCAGCAGCTTTGGGACAGCAGGAGCTGGTGAGGGATGTTCAGCTCAGCCAGCTCAGCTGGAATGAGCAGCATCACTGGGCTGAGCCAGGTTCCTTCCCTCTTTTCCTGGGCTTTGAGGCATTTATATAATTCTGTAGAGCGATGAAAAATTGGGCCACGCTGTGTTCCTGCCTCAAGCTGAGCACTCGGGCAGGGACTGTTCCCACAGCCTCGGTCAGTGGGCAGGAAATAATGTCCTGGCAAAGTGCAGAGCCCGTCCCTCTCCCTGCGCTGCCATCCCTGTGCTGGCACTGCCCAGGCTCCCCAGGGAATGGGCACGGCCCCGAGGCTGCCAGAGCTCCAGGAGCCTTTGGACAGCGCTGCCAGGGATGGACAGGGTGGGATTGTTGGGGGCTCTGAGTGATCCTTGTGGGTCCTTCCCAACTCAGGGCATTCTGTGATTCTGTGAAAAATCCTCAGGCTGTGATCTAGGATTGCACCTGGGCAAGGTGATCCAGGCTTTGCTCTGGAAATCCCAGAGCACTGACAGCCCACGGGGCCAGGGCTTTGGGGCAGCATTTTGTGTAAGGCAGGATGAGGGGAAAATTAAAGAGAGGGATTTAGGGCTTAAATGCTGTCTGGAGATAGGCAGAGAGGTACTTTCTCTTGCTTGGCATAGTTTTTGCAGCACTTGTAAGCATATAAAATTGTCTTTGTGAATTATTTTTGATATCTGAAAACAGAAAATTGGGAAATTTGATTGTCCCCTGGAGTCCCTCAGAGATGGGTTTTGCCATGTTCAGCCTCCTGTTGGCACTNTTCCTCTTCCTCTTCCTGTTCCCCTTCCCCTTCCCCTTCCCCTACCAGCTGTTCTGGAGACTTCCCTGGTTCCACGTGTGTTTTCAAACCTCTGGTCCTGTTCCCTGTCCATCCTGCCTGTGGGAGCTGCCCAGCTCCCACCCCCTCAGCTGGCAGCTCACCTTCCTTGGGAAGCTCTCAGCTGCTTTCCCCTGGGTGTCTGATTGTCCTTGGTGGCTGCTTCCTCTCCTGGCTCCAGCAGCTGCTGCTCCTGTTTGTCAGCTGGGTTGCAGAGGGACCAGGTAGTGACACTGCGAGATGCTGTCCTGGTGCTGCACGGAGCCACCTGGGGTTTGCTCCGTGCCCTGTTTCCCTTGGATTTTCTCCCATTGTCCTTGGGCAGTGAGGTTGGTCCTGCTGTGGAGGATCAGCACTGTCCCTGAGCTGTGCCTCCTGTCCCATCACATCCACTCTGGGGAGGTTCACCACGAGCCCTGGTGTGACCCTGTGCTGTGCTCTGCTCCTGCTGCCACTCTGGGCTGGTGTTCCTGTCACATGTATCCAGATCCTTGCCTTTGGATCACAGTCATCAAAGGGTGCTCATCCTCTGCTTTCTTACTGTGGATTCAGTCTGAGCAGTGCCTGAACACCTCTCCCAGTCCCCACAGCATTTGCAGAGCTCCTATCAATGAGCCAGGAATAGCAGCCAAACACCCACCTGCCAGGGAATCACGGGTTTCCTTCTTTCCTCACAGCACTGAGAGGGAATGTGCTGCTCCCCTGCTACACCAGAGCCATCCCTGAGCTCCGTGCCTGGATTGTTTGGAGAATGTTCTCACTCCTCAAATCCCCTGGATTGTTTGGAGAATGTTCTCATTCCCTCAAGGCCCCCAGACCTGGCAGAGCAGCTGCAGCCTGGTTTTGCTGGTTCCCATCTCTCTGAAATCCAGAAATAGAAGACTGGGAGAGGGGAGATACAGGAGCAGCTCCCTGCTCTGCTGCCTTAGTGGGTTTTGGGAGCACCTGGAAAACCCTCGGTTAAACTTCAGGGCATAAGGATGGGGCACCGCCCCTGCCCAGGACCTGCTTCTCTCTCTTTGTGTTTGCTTTGGGTGCTGCTGCCTCTTGGGGCCGATCACCTGCTTCCTGAGGGAGCAGTGGGGTAATCAGAAATGCTGTGTTACCCCCAGTGAGTGATTTGGGTTAGTTTCCTCCTTTTAAGTGGAAAATTCCTGAAGTTGCAGGAATTTTTGCTGTAGCTGAGGTGCTGATTGTGGAGTTTTCTGCCCTCTGAAGACATGGTGGTAGTTTTGGGTAAAGTGTCACTTTTCTTGGTGTCTCTGTGACCTTTCCCTCAGGTGACACAGTTCACCCTGCCCAAGAAGGGCTGGCAGAGCCCCCAGTGCAGGGTGGATCGACCCCGGTGAGCCTGGGAAGGGCAGGTTTGGTGTGTGGCACCCCCTGTGCCACCCCACCACCCAACCCTGAACCAGATCTCGGTGACAGCCGAAGGCGGGAGCCGCTGCTCAGGGCTCTGGGTGCCACTCCCACCACGCTGTGCTCCGGGGGGGCTGCAGTGGCCACGACCCCCAGCCCGGCGCTGGCAGGAGGCGGGAGGTCCCTTGTCCCTTGTCCCTGGTCCCTGCCCATGGCGCTGCCGGGCTCAGCGGCCGGGGGTAACCATGGAAACGCTGTTCTCTCCATCCTTCCCTGTGCAGATGACTCGGGTGACGAGGAGCCCGCCTCGCAGTCAGACAAGAGCGAGCTGCACGGCCCCCTGAAGACCCTGTCGAGTAAGCTGGAGGACCTGAGCACCTGCAACGAGCTGATCGCCAAGCACGGCGCGGCCCTGCAGCGCTCGCTCAGCGAGCTGGAGAACCTGCGCCTGCCGGCCGACAGCGGCGAGAAGATCAAGGCGGTGAACGAGCGCGCCACGCTCTTCCGCATCACCTCCAATGCTATGATCAACGTGAGTGCTGCTTCTCTGCCCCTCCTCCTCCTCCTCCTCCTTCTCCTCCTCCTCCATCCTCCTGCCCTCCCTGTTTGCTCCCCGTGCCTTGGCTCGTGTTACCGCGGGGCTCGGCACAGCCGGGCTCGGTGCCGTGGTGAGGGCATGGGAAGTTGGGAAGATGCATCTGGGAAGAGGGCATGGATATGGACCCCACTGAGACACAGGTATGCTACATCCTTACAGCCTGCTCCGTGTAATTGGTCATTTCTGTAAAGCTGGGAGATGTGGATGTTGGCAATGCTGAGGGGCTTTCTCCTGCTCTGTGGGTGGAATCCTGCCAGGCACAGCACTTCAGAGCCCACTGCCTGCTGCAGCTTGAGACCCACATCTCTCACATCCTCATTGCTTCCATGAAGCTGCTGGAGTTCCACACGGCTGTGGGATTTAACCCCCTCGGGGTCTCTGTGGGATTTAACCCCCTCGGGGTCTCTGTGGGATTTAACCCCTTCGGGGTCTCATGCTGGCTCTGCTCTCCCAACAAGGCTGGGTTGTCAGAGGTCAGGAAGCGGTGCTGGCACTGCTGCTCCTGCCTTGTGGAGCCTCACGGTGCTTTCAGTGGTTTTTGGAGACAGCTTGTGTTTGGAGTGTGGCTCTGCCTCCATGGCAGTGAGACAGCCCTTCCTGGGGAGCCTGGTTTACCCTGGGGAGCTGTGAGAGAGAGCAAAACTGAATAAAATATTTAAAGAAAATTAAAAAAAAACGATCCCAAGGCTTCACCAGGCTGGAAAAATGTATGAAGGCAGAGCTCAGGGAATTGTGAATGGAGCAGTGCTGTCGCTGTGCTGTCCCAGTCTTGAGCAGAAAGAGGTTGGGTGGTGTTTGATGTGTGCTTTAAAACATAACAATAATTCCCAGCAGGAGCTGGAGAGTACTCAGAGCCCCACAGTTGCAGCATCCTCCCCATTCCCACTGCTAGGATTCTGTAGCCATGGGGGGAAAGGGCTTCCTGAGTCTCTCTTTTGTGTTTCAGAGCAGTTTGGGGATGCTTGTGTAGCACTTTCCCCACGGAGAGTTTGTCCAAGTTTTGGGAATGGGGCTGTCAGCGTGGTGGGAGGTGCCAGCAGACCCTTGGTGCTGCCCAGGTTTGCTGTCAGGAGGCAGAACAGCAATGGGATGTGGGCAGGGAATTGCCAGAGAGAGGATTCTCCAGCAGCCTTTGGGAAGGGATGAGCAGAGCTGTATTTGCTGTGTCCAGCCCAGAGAGGAGGAGGAGGAAGAGGAGGAGGAGGTTGTGGTGTTTGCAACGTGATAAAAGCTTGAGCAAGGCTGTCTGGAGTGTGGGAAATTCCACAAAAACCATTGTGCTGGGATAAAACAGCAGGAACGTGGCTTGTCCAAAATCCCAAGCAGGTAAGAGGGGCTTGGGGGGTGGCAGGGCACATCTCACTGCATCCTTTGGTGCTTCAGCCTTGGATGGGCGTCCTGAGGAGATGCCCGAGGGACAGGCTGTGCCCTGGAAGGAGCAGGGTGGGAGCAGTGGGGCAGCTCCGGGAGGAGGTTGTGGCTCTCCCAGAACCCTGCTGAGCCAATTGTTTTGGGAGGAGGTGACGGTGCTGTGGGCAGGGGGACACTTTGAGGGGCTGGCTTGGAAAGACAGGAGAGGGACAAGCAGTGAAGGGGGGACCAGGGAGGGGACCAGCCTGACCCCCCGTCACAGGGACTGGTGGCTCCCAGCCACAGTGTCACCCTTCCCAGCATGGATCCCTTTCTGTGCCTTGGTTTCTCCTTTCAGATGGGCTGATGCCTTCTGGAGCTTCCAGGAGCCTCTCCTGGGGGGATGGCAGGAGCTCTGTGCAATGCAAAGCTCCCAAAATCTTCTGTATAGAACAGGAAACATCGTTCCAGGGAAGCACAGGGAGCTTCCTGGTAAAAATACACCGTGCTCATCCCACCTCCATCCTCGAGCACATATCCCAGGGCAGCACAGGGTGCTTTTGCCAGGCCAGCAGCTCCCTGCAGGAGAAGTTAAAGTGTCCTTGCCCACCAGGCTTTTCCTGGAGAGATCCCGGCTGGCAGCACTGGGCTGGGGCTGGCACGTGGATGCTCTGTGTCCAGAGCAGCAGCACCAAACCTCATGGATCTGCTCTGTGGAAGTGGATGTGGGTCTGTGAGGTTTGGTGCTGTGGCTGTGAGGAGAAGGGGTGGGTGCTCTGGGGAGGGGTGGATGCTCCAGGGAAGGATTGAGTGTTCCAGGGAAGGAGAGATGAGTGCTTCAGGGAAGGGAGGAGTGCTAGGGGAAGAAATGATGGGTGCTCCAGTGAAGGAATGGGTGCTGTAGGGAAGGGATAGATTCTCCTGGGAAGAAGGGATGGGTGCTCTGGGGAAGGGATGGATCCTCCAATGAAGGAATGGGTGCTTCTGGGAAGGAAGGGGTGCTCCAGGAAAAAGAAGGGTGCTCCAGGGAAGAAGGGCTGGGCAATCTGGGGAAGGACTGGATGCTCCTGTGAAGGAATGGTGCTCCAGGGAAGGGAAGGGTGCTCCTGGGAAGAAGGGATAGGTGCTCTGGGGAAGGATTGGGTGCTCCAGGGAAGGGAAAGGTGCTCCTGGGAGGAAGGGATGGATGCTCCAGGGATTGGGTGCTCGTGGGAAGGGATAGGTGCTCCTGGGAAGAAGGGATAGATGCTCCAGGGAAGGAGTGGGTGCTCCAGGGGAGGAATGGGTGCCCCAGTGAAGGAATGGGTGCTCCAGGGAAGGGATAGGTGCTCCTGGGAAGAAGGGCTGGCAGCTCTGGGGCCGGCGCGTGCAGTTCCTGTGCAGCTGCCTCTGATCCGATTATGTAAATGGCCCCGGAGCCGCGGGGAGCGCAGCAAGCACAGGAAATAAATAAATAGAGATGGAAATGCAAGAGCTTTGCTGAGAAGGTGACCTTCCCTCTGTGCTCTGGGTGCTGCCACAGCCAGCACTGGGTGCTCCTCTCCAGAGGCTGGGAGCATCACCTGGGCAGGTGGTGCTGAGAGTGATGGGGAAAGGTTTGGGCAGAGGCACAGTGGGATGTGCTGGGCTGTTGTGTTACAGGTGAGGATTTCAGACGTGCTGCATTTCAGGCTGGCTGTTGGAGGGCTTAAACTGAAGCCCAGAGCTCTGTGAGCCTCCTGTTGGCTCTGCTCCCTGTTGGAACCTCACCAGGCAGAGTCCAGGCTCACCAGGATGCAGGAGCCCGGTGTCAGCAGGGCTGGGCAGCAGACATGTAGAGCCAAGGCACAATCTGCCACGGGGGAGGAGTGGGAGGTGTGTGAAAATAAGAAGCAACAAATTACCGGGACGAGAGGCCCAGAGGATCCGGAGCAGTGCGCTGAGTTGTGCAGACTCATCCAAGAGTGGGGAAAGCTCTGTCTCATCGTTCAGAGGGACAGCAGGCAGGAGGGATGTGTGGATGTGCTGAGGAAGCCAGTTTGGGCGTTGGGAAGAGCTCCCAGGGCTGTGGGTGGTGATGGAAATAGGTTTTTAATGGGAATGGGGATGCTACGGCGGAGCTTTGTGCTTCCTCAGGGAATGGGAGTGTGGGGAGCAGCAGGGCTTGGGCTTGCCTGTGTCATTCCTGGGTTAGTTTGTGTTTTCCCTTGAGGTTTTGGAGGAGCAGGGGTGCAGGAAGGCTCTGCCAGGCCAGTGCAGCCCAGACAAATAAGGATGAGAGGAGCAGGGGTGTGGTCCTGGGTGGGAGATGCTGCTCCATCAGGATTTGGTGAGAATGGACCGCCTGGAGCAGACAGTCCCAGGAACAAAGGACTCACCTGCCCTTGAGAGGCACTGCTGGCCACCCCAGCCTGTCCTGCAGGGATGCCAGCACCTGCTTTGAGGCAGGCTCATTTCCCACCCAGCTTTTCCTTTCCCATGGGAACGAACCTGCCTGGAGCAGCAGCACCTGAGACATCAGCACGGAGCACCCTCCATCCTTCAGGCCTGCCAGGAGTGCTTCCAAGAGTGTGACACATGGGGCTGGAGCCAGAGTGAGGTGAACAACAGCATGTGCTGCCTCCCCTCCAGAAAAGGGCACCCAGGCTGTCAGTTTAAGTCCCTCCAGGACACCCAGCAGCATCCCAGAGGCTGCATCCTCCAGTCCCAGCAGGATTTCTCCCTGTGGATCCCTCCAGGGCTGTGCTTTGGCTCAGCAGCACTTTTGGGGTGGCCCTGTGTTGTGTGCCAGTTGCTCAAGGAACCTCTGGCCTCTCCCTGCAGCCACACTGGGCTCCTGGAGACTCTGAGTGGCATCTGCCTGGTGGAGTTGGTTTATTTGGAGCCCTTTGGGTGTCTGTGCTGGAATGAGCTGCCTGGGCACAAGATGTGCTTCCCCAGTGTTGCTCCTCTGCCTCCAGCTTCCCTGTGGAGCACTGAGCCCCTTCTGCCCCATGGGAATGCTGCTGTGATTGATCCATACTCCCCACAATGTTTCCATATTAACTCAGAGGATGCTGAGCACCTGCTCTGAGCAGTCTCAGGTTGCCCAGCACAGCCTCCAGCCCACTGTGTGACTTCTGGCTTTATCCAGTGGTAGATGATGGATACACCCTGTGAGTGTGTCTGTGTCTGCTTGGAAAACTGCTCAAAGCTGGGAGGCTGAGAGTGCCTGGGATCACCTCCTTGGAGTGACCACAGGGCCGGGGTGAAGCTGTTGGTCCATACCTTGGGCATCTCCCTGTGCTGAACTGTTTCCTGGTGTGGATGGACATATGGTCTGTCCCTTGGGGTCCCCAAGCCCATCATGGCACAGGCAGGATGATGGACCTGACATCCTCCATCTGGGCAGCAGGGAGGGACCAGCAGGGTGCTGGGCTGCTCCCAGTTCACCCCAGTACAGCCAGTGGGCTGGAGGAGCTCTCTCGGTGCATTCAGGGGTTAATTCCAGCGCTGCAGTCGGAAAACTCCATCTTTAACCTCTGGATTTACTTCTTCAGGGCAGGGATTCCCTCTGTGACCCCAGGCAGCTGCTCTGCTGCCCAAAACCCCAGCCAGACCCCACAGGGGGCCAGGGCTTGTCCCCGTGCCCGTGGCGAGGGTGATGGCGCAGGAGCTCTCGCTGGCATGTGGCACCGGCTGTGTTAATTATCCGTGCTGCGCTAACGACGCGCACTAATCAGCGCCTCGCAAACCATGTCACCGACCCAGAAAAGCCCTGGCAGTGGGATTAAATCCCTAACCCAGCCCTAATCCCCCTCGGATGAGAGGGCTGCAGCGAGGGCTCCGGGTGCCCTGCATGTTCCTGCTGCGGAGGCGCGGCGCTGACCAGGAAATAACTGGTGGGTGCTTTGCTCTTACAGGGGGAGGGTGGGAGGGTGACAGTGGCACCCTGGGGTCTGTCCCTGCCTCACTGGGGCCGGGGGAATGGAAACAGGGAGATGTGGAAATGGGGAGATGTGGAGCCTGGCCCCTGCTCTTGGAGCTGCTGTGTCTTTCCTGGAGCATCCCTGTGATGCTTTAAATGTAGAGGTGCAAGGGTATCTCTGATCAGATCTGTTCAGACAGGCAGTGCCTTCCTCCCACTCCCTCCTCATCATCATTCCCTGAGTGCTTCCAACTGGATTTTATCAGGTGTGTGGGTACTCAGCCCTTGTGTGTGGCTGTGGGGCCTCCGTGCTGCCCGGGGCTTTCAGTGGGTGCTCCTGCTCACCCTGCTGTGGGGGTTTTCATTTTTCTTCCCCTTCTTCTCTCTCTTCCTTCTCCTCCTTCTGTCTATCTGACCCTCAGGGGATTTCAGTCTGTCCTGGGGCTCCCCTCACGACCTCGTGCAAGAAGAGGGAGGATGAATCTGTCACACTTAAGGGTGCCTCTTTCAGCTCTTCCCTCCTCGATGTTTTTGGCTGAGAGGGATGACTTTTCCACTGAGGAGAGCTGGGAGCGTTTGTGCCGTGCTGCTGGGTCAGCAGGGCTGTGTTGGTGGGCCCAGCACGGCCCTGCACCGTCAGCAGTGCCTGGGCTTGAGCAGCAGCTCTGCTGAGCTGGGAGCCAGCCCAGCCAGGCATCACCTCTGCCATTAACCTGTGCCCAGGGATCCTCCTGGGATCCTCATCCCTGCCTGGAGACTGGGGCAGGATGGGGCCCTGGGGAGGGCAAATATCAAAGCATTGCTGGGTGAATCCCTTTGGGGTCACGAGGGTTGTGTTTGCCTCTTCCCTGGGCTGCTGCCCCGAGATGCTTCACTCCAGTGTGTGTCAAAGGAAAAGGTACTGGAATGGCCCCTCTGCTCTCCTGTGGATTTACCCAGGAAGAAGTTACAGCACTGGGAGATGAGGGGGTTGTGGGGGGCTGCTGCTGCTCCTGTAGCCCCTCTCATACCGTGGGGAGGTTTGCAGGAGGCTGAATGCGAGGGACAGTCCGAGGCAGCTTCCTGCAGATCCCGGGGTCGGAGCTGCCCGCGGGCAGTGCCAGCTGCTCCTGCCGCCACGCGCTTGGACAGATGCTCCTCCAGCCTGGGATCTGCTCCATCAGGGGATGAGGAAAGCAGCCAGCCAGAGCCTCAGGAAATCTGTCATCCTGGGAGCTGTCGGAAGGACAGAGCTCTCCGGGCACACCAGCACCGGGATCGGGGCTCCAGGGGCCCGGAAGGGGAGATCGGCTGCTCTCCTCGTGGTGGCTCTGCTGTGCACACCCTGGGAGGGTCCCCCACTGCTGGGGTGGGTCTGGGGGCTTGGGCAAGGGAAGGAGAGCAAAGAATGTGCAGCAGCCACCTGGAAGTACCTCCCTGCAGGGAAAGAGCCAGTGCTGGGAGCTTCCCAGGGAGGGGATTTTTGGCACAAGTGGCAGTGGAGGGGCCCCGCTGCTGTGCAGGCAGGTGAGAGCACCAGAACAAGCCTGAGGCTTTTCATGGCTGGAGGAGGGCAGGGAAATTCTGCAGGGATACAGTTCTGGCGTGGCCACTCTGCAGCAGGAGGTCCCAGCACAGTCTCAGCTCCCAGAATATCTTCTGTACTGGTCCCAGTGTGCCCTTGGCACCCTCTGGCATGGCCAGTGGAGGCTGCTGGGTGCTGCTCAGTGAGCTTTGGGGTGGAAGGGTCGGCATCCCGGCATATCCAGCGAATTTCTTCGTTGTTCTCCCACCAGAAACCAGACTCAGATCCTTCCCGTGGCACAGCTCCAGTCTGGCACTGCCTTGGTTTGAACCCTGTGGGCAGTGTTGGCTTGTTCCCTTTCCCAGAACCACACTGACCATGTCCTCCTCTCCTGCTGAGTGCTGCTGATTTGGGATCGGTCCCTGATTCCTCCTCCACGGAGGCTCCATAAGGTTGGGATTAGAGCCTTTTAGCACAGCCAGCCGGTGGATTTGCCACTGTTTCCCCCTAATCCCCCTTCATTGCATGGGGTGGATTCCATGGCACTGACGGCACCGCTGCAGGCGGGGTCTGGATGCTGTGCCAGCCCCGCTGCTTCGGGATGGGCTTTGGGATGAGCTTAGCTCTGAGGAACCCCTGGGCAGGGTGGATCTGATTGGAACACTGGTGTGTCCGTGGCCTTTAAACAGGTGGCCCAAAATGACATGGTGACGTGGGAAAATTCCCAGATTCACAACCAGGAGACAAGATCTGACCCCACCACAGTGTGGAGGTCTCCATCTTGGACATCCCTTTCCCAGACCTCTCAGTCTTGGACTTCTCTATTTTGGTCATCTCCATCATGGACGTCTCTGGCTCCCAGGGAATCCATGAACTCCAGAGAAGCAGGCACTGCTGCAGCTCAAGGTGCCATATGGAATGGGACAATGAGGGATTTTGGGAGCACCTTGTTCAAGCACTGGGGGTCTGGCTGAGCTGCTGACAGTGGCATCAAGGGGTGGGCTGGAGCCTGCTCCAATGTCTTCTGACTTCCTGGGGAAGGATCTTTGCCATCTCTGTGCTTTTTTTAGCACCTATTTCCCCTGGATGCAGAGGGATAATTTTCCATGTTGAACTCACCTTGTGATGTCACCTTGGTTTCTCAGGGTGTCACAGCGTGCTGAGGCTCAGCCCAGCTCTCCCCACCAGCCCTGCCACAGGCAGGAGCAGTTCCTGGTGTTTCCACATCCTGCTTCAGACAGCCAGACACTGGCTGAGGGTCACTCCAAGGATTTGGGAAGATTTGCTGTTTTTTAAGCAGGCTGGGTTGATGTGCTGAGCAGCACCTGGCCCTGGGCCCCGGCACAGCTGTGGGTGCCATGGCTGTCGAGCAGATGACCACACTCCAGACCATGTCTCGCTGCCATCTGACTCTGTGGGATGATTTGGGATTCAGGTTGGCTCTGTACTTACATTTCCCCTTTGCTTGCTGTTCAGAGTGTTTTTTGGGGAAGGAAGGACAAATGAACCTTCTCTGGGTGCAGTGGCAGATTGTGACTCTATATCTCACCACTCTGAACCCAAATGACTTCAGCCCCATCCCTGGAAGTGTTCAAGGTTGTACAGGGCTCGGAGCAGCCTAGTGTGAGGTCCCCTTGCCCACGGAGGGGGTGGAAGGAGATGAGCTCCAAGGTCCCTTCCCAGCCAACCCGTGATGCTGTGATTCTCTGCTTTGTGCTGTGCCTGGCTGTGTGCAGAGCCAAACAATTGCCCTTCCCTCGGGGGGCTGCTCTGCAGCACGCAGCAGCCAGCTGTGTCCCAGGGTTTTGATGACTCCAGGAAGGAAGGGAGCACTTATCTGCCAGGCACTCCAACGGCAGAGCTCTGTCCCCGCTGAGTGGAGTGACAGCTCCTGCTCTGTAATTCACCCAAGAAAAAGAGATGATTGAACGCATCTGGCACTTGCCTCCTCTCCTGTCACTCCTGGGCCATGAAGTGGTCCTTGTCCCATGCTTGAGGAGCAGGAGGTGTTGGTCCCACAACAGCAGGCATTTCCCTGCTGGATTTTTCCTGCCCAAAGGTAGGATTTATGTGGCTGATGCTCTGGGATGCTGGAACAGGTGGGATTGCAGGTGTGATCCCATTCCCTCACCATCCAGCAGCGTTGTGCTGGAGACGGGGAATCCTCAGCTGTACTGGGGCTGCCCCAGGGGCTGTCACCCTGTGGTGACCCCAGGCAGAAATAGTTCTGGGAGGGTGGGGAGGCCCTGTCACAGGGTGCCCAGAGCAGCTGTGGCTGCCCCTTGACCCCTGGCAGTGCCCAAGGCCAGGCTGGACAGGGCATGGAGCAGCCTGGGACAAGTGGAAGGTGTCCCTGCCCATGGCAGGGGGATGAGACAAAATGAGCTTTAAGGTCCCTTCCAGCCAAGCCATTCCATGATTCTATGAAGTCTGGCAGGCCTTGCTGTGATCATTTACCCTTTCAAGCTAATTAACCTCATCTCTTTGTTCCTTCCATCCGATTTTGACTGTTTGCTCCACTGAGGAAGCAGAGGTCCCCGAGGGTGTGTGACACCACCACCTTGGCAGGACATGGGTGACCTCGGGTGATTGTTTTCCACTGCATGAATAATCCTGGGGCTGCTAACGACGTTCCCATTAGCCAGCAACAAGCTGTGAAATCGGGATATTTGCCGTGACAAATGTGTGAAAGGTGCTAAATGTGCCCTTGGCGGCAGCAGCTGCTGGGCACAGGGAGGGACCACAGAGCTGATGGCACCAAGCGTTGCCTCCTGCTCCCCGGCAGGATCTCGATGGCACTTTGCCTCTTCCTCCAGGAATTTGCAGGAGCCTAGTGGTATTTTTCCATTTCTTTTGGCCACCTTGGCTGTGCCTCCCTGTCTTGGCTGGGATTTACAGTTCCATCAGCCAGTGCTGGATTAGGACCTGCCACAACTTTTTCCAGCCATGGAGAGGAGGAGGAGAAACTGCCTGTGTCCCTCCTGCCACATGGCTGCAGGTAACTCTGGGGTTCCCTGAGATCAGGGACTGCACATGGATGGAGCTTGCTTTTATCTCTGGTCACTGGTGACCTGTCAGCCTGGCTGCTGCTCTCCAGCCCTGTCTGTGCTGTGATGATGCTGAGGCAGAACAGCCTTCAGAACTTTAGGATTTGATCCAGCTCTGGCCCTGGGGCAAAATCCAGGTCATGTTCTGTCACCTCCTGTACCTGCTGCCCCTCTGCGAGTGGGAGGCAGCAGTTTGGATGCTGTGAAGGATAAACCCAGTTTCCTGATGGGGTGAGAAGCATGTGGGGATGGGCACAGCAGTACCTCTGTCAGAGATATATCTGTACATGGTATCAGTTCTCCCCTAGTGCAGTAAGGAAATTCACTGGGGAGGGAGGGCATTCCTACCTGGAACAACAGCACAACACTCCTCAATCTGGATTAAACATCTTTATTTAGATATAATGAGAGTTAAGTTGCTTAAAAAGAGAACGTGGATCCTGGGAGAGCTTTGAGAAGGGTGGGGCCTCCCAAGGCTGTGCCTTCATGGCCTCGACTCCTCATTCCTGCAGCTCACTGGGGAATCACTTTTCCTGCACTTTCATCCTTCAGCCTGGGCTCTGTGCCCTCCTTTGGGTGCGTTCCTCAAGGAGCTCTTCCTGCTGTCCTGTGTCCCTGTACCAGCCTCGAGTGGATTTCTGGCTGAGTCTTGCTTACAGCCCCGAGCAAGTCAAGTTCAGCTGGAACTAAATTTAGCCACCTCTCCATGAGAATTTTATAAGCTGGATTGCGAGGTGTTGCTCCTGCTCAGTGGCTGGGATTGTTTGTACCTTGGGAACACCAAGGCAGGGGATTAATGCTGGGAATAAGTGATGAGCTGGGATATTCACGTCTGAGCTCCTCATCCCAGTGCCCTGCAGCCCTTGTTCCATACAGGGATGAGTTTTGGCTCAGGACTGAGCTCAGTTGACAGAGACTGTGAAAAGATATCCCCTGATCCCTGTTTGGTGCTGCTCCCACCTTCAGTGAGCATCCCTGTGGAACTTAGCACTGTTTGGCTGTAGGGGGTGTAAACCCAAATTAATCACTTTAATTTGCTTGGCTGCTGGTGGCAGCAGTGGGGGCTGAGTTTGGCAGATCCCTCTTGCAGGATACTCTCCCCTCTCCACCCCTGGCATCACTTTTCTCCCAAGGAGCAAACATGATCCTTGTCTGGGTTGCTCCAGATCCTTTGATCTGGGTTTGGATCAAGCCATTGTCTGAATTACAGACGAAGAGGCTGCAGAGAGGGGCCCCTACAGCCTTTCAAAACCAAGGAATAATCCCTGTATGTATCCCAACTCCTAAATCCACGTGGACACCATTGTGTGATGCAGCGTGGCCCATGCATTGTCCTGACCTGCTCCATGGAAGCTCCACAGCCTGTGGTGGGATCTGTGGCCTCGTGAGGACCGTCCTGCTCATCTTCCCAAAACCTCCCCACGCTCTGCAACACTGACAACCATTCTCCATCACTTGGGTTTTTTATATGGCTGTAAATGAAGCCCAGTGGCGCAGGTTTCCCTTTAGGATACAGCATGAAGTCCTCCTCGAAGCTTTGTGATGGGAGATTCTGAGGTGTAACCTGCCATTTTTCATTGGGCTGTTGATTCCCATCAGCTGCTGGAGCAAGTTCTCCTCCCAGCTCCCAGCCCTGCCTCCCCGTGGCTCCTCCATAATTACCTCCTTTCCCCCTAATTCTCTGTTCCAGCCTGTGATTAATTGTAGTAGGATAATTACAGGTGATCTCATTTTAAAGCGCTTAGCCCCTGAGTCTGGAGCAGCCTGCAGTTCCCACCCTCGGTGCCAGACTGGGCATTTCTGTGCCTGCTGCCTGTGGAGCTGGACCTTTGGAGCAGATAATGAGCTTTGCTGGGATGGGAAGGTCATGGCCATATCCCATTACTTGCCCTGGTTTCATCCTCTTAGCCCAGTGCATCCATGGGACACACGGAGCCAACGGCCAGCCTGGGATGGTGTCACTGGGCAGGGCCAGGGCAGGGTCCCTGTGGGCTTTGGGGCATGGGTGGCTCCCAGAAGGATTTTGGGGTGGGGAGGATCTGAGTTGTTTCCAGAGGAGGAGGCGAAAACATTGCCCAGAGAATGTAGGGTCTGGTCTGGCCTCTGAGAACATCAACCATTCCCCAGCACTGCCAAGGCCACCACTGACCCTTGTCCCCAAGTGCCACATCCACATGGCTGTTAAATCCCTCCAGGGATGGGGATCCACCACTGCCCTGGGCAGCTGTGCCAGTGCCTGACCACCCTTTCAGTGAAGAAATTTTCCCCAAATTCCACCCTGAGCCTCCCCTGGCCCAGCCTGAGGCCGTTCCCTCTCCTCCTGTCCCTGTTCCCTGGAGCACAGCCCGACCCCCCCTGGCTGTCCCCTCCTGTCAGGAGTTGTGCAGAGCCACAAGGTCCCCCCTGAGCCTCCTTTTCTCCAGGCTGAGCCCCTTTCCAGCTCCCTCAGCCTCTCCTGGTGCTCCATCCCCTTCCCAGCTCCATTCCCTTCCCTGGACATGCTCCAGCCCTTCCAGGTCTCTCCTGTCAGGAGGGTCCCAGAGCTGATCCCAGTTTTGAACACACGTGAGATGGAAGCACAGCCAGGAATTTGGGGGCCAGGACCCTGAGCCTTCCCTGCCTTCAGTGGGAAAAGCATCAAAGGGGTGAAGGAAGGGACACATGTAGGGTCTGGTCCCTCCATTTTCCAGGTGTATGTCAAGCAAAACCTTAAAGGAAAAACTTCTTTCCCTGGATAAGTCCCAAATCCTGCTCTTATCCAAGGGAAAGGTTTGATGAAGAACTGATGAATTGGAGCTTTGGTTAAATCCTGGTAAAATCAGAGCGTGTCATGAAAGCTGAAGCCCTGAATCTTCTGCTTGACCAGGAGTTACCTCGATCCTCAGGTGCCACCTGCAGCCCAAATGCTGAGTAACCAAGAGCTGGATGAATCATCTGTGGAATCCAAGTAGCTGGAAACAGAAAATAAGCAAGTCCTGGGAATGTTGTAGTCTGTCAGACATCCAAAACTCTCTGGATGTCTTTGAATAGGTTTGAGGTTTTCAGCTAGCATTTATCCATTGGACTTCCTTGGTATGACAAGGAGTTGCACAAGCACAGTTAATTTCCCTTTATGCTGCCAGCTCCTGGAGAATTTCCATAAAAATCCTGTTTCCCTACTTTGGAACATAAGAAGAAGTTCAGTGTGTTGCATCTGGCAGGGATTTGGGGCGGGAGGAGCAGCCCTGCCTCCGTGCTCAGCTGCACGTGGCGCTGATGGCAAAGGAAGCGGCGAGGCCACGGGAACTCAGGGTTTCATCCAAGATGGAAAATAACCTAAAAATAGAGCTGTGAGGGCCGGGTGTCCTGTGAGGCCATTGTCTGGGATGAGGCAGTGTGGGACAGCCGGCAGTGTCCCCGTGTCCCGGCCCTGGGCGGATGTCCTGCTCCCGGAAAGCTCCTGCTGGGAGCGCGGCGCAGCTGGTGCTGGGCGATGCCAGTCCTGGGGGGCTTTGGGAGGGGTTTGGTGCCAAGGGGTTCTCCTGCCAGCCTGGATTGTGGTGTCCCAGCTGTCCCCTGCCTGGTGGCACAGGATGGGGGTGCTGTGTGTACTGCAGGGCTTCACTTGGAGCACTCCCTGAGCCCTCCTGCCCTGTGCCCTGTGTGTCTGTGGGGTCCCCATGGCTGGGGGGTCCCCTCGGCTCGTTGGGGAGGGGAATGGGGGTTCTGGCCATGGTGGATGTGTTGTAGGGGCCAGGCCAGGCTCTGTGCTGTGTCTGGGCTGTGCAGCTCCAGGGAGGAGCTGGGCATCCTTCGTCTCTGTCTCCCTGGAGCACAGGGATTGCTGGCTCCTGACTTGAGTAGCCCAGAGCAGCTGTTGTTGCCCCTGGATCCGTGGAAGTGTCCAAAGCCAGGTTGGACAGGGCTTGGAGCAACCTGGGCTAGTGGAAAGTGTCCCTGTCCATGGAACTGAATGGTCTTTAGGTCCCTTCCAGCCCAAACCATTCCATAATTCTGTGATCCTCTCCTGTCTGTGGCTGTCACCCCAGGACCACTGTCCCATCCAGCTTCTCCTAATTTGCTGAATTTGGGCATGAAGGTGCCACTCAAGACCTCTGGGCTTGGCTGAGGGCTGTAAGAGCTCCTGAGGACCACGGTGGGCTCAGGGATGGGGGACAGGGACAGGGACAGGCTGTGGGCAGGCTTGGCAGGCGAGGCTGCCATGGCCAACTGTCCGGGTTGCAGCCACCTCCTTGGGGATGGTCGGAGCTGAGCTGTGGATGTGAGGACTGAGCACAGCTCTGGGGTTGGTAATACCGTGCTCCCGGGAGAGGAGCAGGAGGGGGTGTCGGGGAGCCGGCCCGGGGTCCCCGTGTGCCGTGACCCCCGGCTGAGCTGCCCTTCCTGCCGCAGGCCTGCCGCGATTTCCTGGACTTAGCCGAGAGCCACAGCCGGAAATGGCAGCGGCTGCTGCAGCATGAGCGGGAGCAGCGGATCCGGCTGGAGGAGACCATCGAGCAGCTAGCCAAGCAGCACAACAGCTTGGAGCGCGCCTGCCGCGGGGCGCCCGGCCTGGCCGCCGGCACCACCAGCAGCTCCAGCACCGCCAAGGGTGAGCACCAGCCCGGGCTGCTCGGGGATCCTGGGGTGGGACAGGGCTGTTAGGGGATCCTGGGATGGGACAGGGCTGCTCGGGGATCCTGGGGTGGGACAGGGCTGTTAGGGGATCCTGGGATGGGACAGGGCTGCTCGGGGATCCTGGGGTGGAACAGGACTGCTCGGGGATCCTTGGGATGGGA
>VYZP01004328.1:0-18324 GCA_013400635.1 Hypocryptadius cinnamomeus | reverse complement strand
GTCAAAGGAAAGATAAGAGAATGTTATAAAATAATTGGGAAGCATTCTTTAAAAGCCTTATCAGTATTTTTGATTCTTAAAGGCCTAAAACCAGGAGTTTGGGGGTAATTTCTGCAGAGTGGAGAATTGAGTCTTTATTGAATCTGACACTTTCAGAGTTATTAGAGCAAATAAAATGTCTTTTTTTCTAACAGGTTCAAAAAGGCAATAGAAATTATTTCAATGACTGAACAAATAGGAGTATTTCCTACTGCCAACAGTACAATAAACCTAAAAAATAATACACATATGGTTGTGATTTCACTTTTAGAATAAAATAGTATTAAATGTTTTGAGCAATTGCCTTGACAATTAAGGTTTGGTATGAATTCTCCATTCTATTTTTTATCTAAAATATCTGTTTTAGAGTTAATACAATTTAACTCATTTCATTATGACTTAATGCATCAAACTAGATCCTCAATTACAGGCTTGCAACAATTAAAAAAACCCTGCTACCTGCAATCAGTTTGGTGGCCATTTATCAAGCACCTTGCTGCTTTGTCATGAAACCTTGGAGAACAGGTTTGTGGTTACTGCTTTGAAACATCCATTTGGTAACAAGACCTCCAGATTTTGGATGGGTTTTGAGACAAAACTGACCTAATAAGGCGTTTGCCCAGCTGTCCACAAAGGCAAGCTAACCCTGCTCGTGTTTCAACATCAGCAGATGAAAATCTGCCCTGTATTGAAGGCTGGGGAGGTGTGTTAAACTTGGAGACCATACAGGCTTGGGAGTGAAGAAGTTAAATGGTGCAATAGGGCTCCCAATTGAGAATGGGCTCATGTGTAGCTGACATGGAATACAGTCATATCGAACTTGTCTTTGCTTGCAAAAGACTTATCCTAATGAAAAATCAGAGTGAAATACATCAGTGATTTAATGTTAGGGAGCCTGCTGTCGCTGTCTGAGCTGTGATTGTTGGACTGATGAATATAAAACAGGCTGTCCTTGCTGGAGATGGCAGGGGAAGAGGGAAAGTGTGTTGCCCTCAAAGTACTGAAATCCAGTATTGGTTTCCCACATCTGATTGCAGTAGCTTTATTTAGAAAACTGGACATGCTTCAGGTTTAGAAACAAACAAACAAACTGAATTTTTGCTTAATGAAATAAGCTTGGCATAGTAGCATCAAGCAAATGGAATGGACTATTTTTCTAAATTTATCACTGCCTTGTTAGTAATTTTGTATTTTATGTGTGTATTAATTTAGTGATGTTTTTCATCTGGATTAATGTTATAGCCTGAGGTGGCCTGTCTTTTCTGGCTTGCTCTGCCTTAAATTTAAATATTAGTTTGCTTTGTCCTCTAAAATGTGAATATGGAGTTGGACTTCAGCTTGTGTAACTTTAAGAGTTGAATTAAGCTGCCATTAGGAAACTTCATCCATGCAATCATATATGTACAGTGGAAAGAGGAACAGGAATTCAGGAAAGTTTTGTAAATAAAACATTGTGAGCAGAGCCATTTGTTTTATATTTCCATTGCACAGTTGTTTTTAAAAGGATTTCTTTGCAGTCCTGTGTATTCAAATAATATTAACATATACCTCATATTCACAGTAGTGAGACCTGTGTTGCACAAAGCAATGCAATTTATTGAATATAATTTAAGATGCCTCCTAGGCTCTTGTTCCTGCTTTCAGCTCTCTAATTTGTCATCAAGATCACTTCCAGCACTTTAAACATCTGGTTTTGCTGTCCAAAGAAACAAACAAAATCTCCTTTCTAATGAAGTGTGTCCTTTCTTTTCTGTCCTCAGCTATGGGATTAAAGAACAGTAGTAACTCATGGGTTACAGACAGATTTAAATTTCCTTTTTATGCAGCTACTGTAATGTAAATATGGGAGTACAAGTGTTTGTTTCTATATTTGGGATGCAGACAACAGAAAGTGTAGCTCCAGTGAAGGATCACTCATTTATAAGTTCCTGATGAATATGGAGTTTAGTATTTATAGGCTGACTGAGGTAGAATTATAATGGAAAATGGAACAATGACCTTAGTCTCCCTCAGCTGGTTCCCTAAGGAACCACCTTGTTACAAATATGAGCAAGTCCAAAACCAGCAAGATTATTATTCATGGCTGAACTAATGTCTGTAATCTAGTCAGACTCTGAAAATGTACAGGATATAATACAAATTAAGGAAAAGATGTGAAGTGTAAAAGTGCTTCATTTTTAATTTATGTATATCGATATACACATTTTCTTGATCAGTAACTGATTTTTCGGCATTCCTGGTGTATAAACACAATTCAGGCAGTTGTGTGGTCACTTTCACAGAGCAGTAAAAGTCACTGGAGAAAGCAAGGATGGTTTTTTAATATACATTTAAAAATATAAATTATTTCTTTACCACCTATATTTAACCACTGTTATGTGTGTCTTCTGGAATTCTTATCTTTTTTCATTGAAATGTTACTTCTGGCTCTTATGTCTCATCTGTTTGGTTTTGATACCATAGTCACAGAGTAGAGTTCTGTTAAAAACAAGCTAACAAAGGTTTTGCTATACTTTTGGAATGCTGCACTTCTCTGAGTATAGGCTTTAACAGAATGCAGCTTTTCTAAGGAGATTCAGAAAATTATCTCTTACAGCAGTATTGACTTCTATCAAGTCCTCCTGCGTGATGCACTCACAAAGCCTTGTTGATGGTGAGCGTGAGACCCAATTCTGGGCTGTTGCTCATTAAGAGGTTATTTATTCAGGGAGTTTTCTTTCCTAAGTAAGGTGTGCATACCTGGTGACATGTTTTGTCTCATTATGTGGCAGCAGCAATAGCAAATAATAAAGGCTTTTTAATGGCAACTGCTGCTGTTACGCTTTTTATGTTGTGTTAACAATTGCAAGTTTTTTTTTATTTGACTCTAGAGAAATTAACAGTCCTTTAAAATGTTCACGAAAACTATGAAAAGAAACTAGTAAAAGAAGTGAGAAGCTTTTATCTTGTCTTCTGTTGATGAGTGCTATATAGACGTCAGTAGACTATGTTTTGTTACAGTGTAGCTCATTAGTTCTTTTGGTTGCTTTTGCTTTCTTAAAAAAACACCTTTTTTTTTGAAATTGTATTGAACAGCACTGAAGGGCTGACTGAACTCAGTACCAAGAAAATAAGAATTCATCTCAGTTTACTGGGCTCAGTTCAGGACTGACTGGGATGGAAGCAGCTCCTCTGGCTTCCCTGGGAGGGATCTGCTCTGATCCGCAAGTGTTTGGGAGGGGTGGGGGGTGTCAAGCATGTGGTGAAAAGTTGAAGCATGGAAGAGTAAGGATTTTAAGTAATAAAGGTGTTACAGAATTCCTAGAAATATTAAAATTTTGTCAGTTATTTAAATAAAAATAGTATTGGTACTGTTCTCTAACGAGAGACTAGAAAAAGTAATTTTCTAGAAGAATTCTCCAGTTTTTTTAATCAATAACTTCTGCTTCACAGTGTTTATCCCTTTTGGTCAAGCTTATCAAATGGGTTGGATGAGAAAGACAGTATTAGGCCAGTCTGGGTGAGGCTCTAAGCAATCTGATCCCGTGGCAGGGGCTAGAACTAGATGATCATTATGGTCCCTTCCAACCCAAACCGTTCTCTATCGCCCCCACACCCCACTTTTTTTTAACCTTTTTTTGCAGTTGAGAAACGCCAATGTCCACTGAACTGGGGCAATGAGGTTTTATCATTTTGAGTTGTGTTCCTGTTATCTTCCTCTTGTGAGACTTCTGGTAGCCACAGGATATGGGAAAAAAAACCCCAGATTGGACTGATTAAAGTTAAGAAACATTTTTCTGTTGACGTGAAGGTTCAGCAAAATCCCAGCTGGGCTGTTCAGTTCCTCCAGATTTTGCTTTAAAATTGTGTGTCAGGGTGTTTGAATTGCAGATCTCTGTGTTTTTCTGAGTGAGGTATTGACCCTTGATGGGGAAATGGTACTTTACTGATAGATAGTTTGCTTTTCTTAGCTTACTTTTGTGGAGAAGTAGTTAACAGATTTCCACTGTCCACATCAGACCACCACAGTGAGAGTCAATAGATTAGGTGTGAATTTTTTTCCCTCTCCCAACTCTGACTGTGATAGTTACAAAACACAACTTCCTGCCCTGGGTCTTCTTTATGACTAACAAAAATGGGCACAGATTCTCAATGTACAATATATGTGAAGTGGGTTTAAAAACATTTGGTAAATGTTACTATCACATAGCTGAAATAATTTCACTTCAGGATAATGTGCCTTTCTAGTGTCTCATTCTGTGATTATTAGTAATACACAATAATTAGTGTGCCTGCTTCTGTCTTCATATTGAATGCACTCTTTCATGTGTTGCATAGTTACAAGTATCCATGTAAATTGGGGGCTGAAATGTTTGATGTGTATGTATCCCTTCCTCTCTCAGCCTGTCGTTCACAATTGTGACCTCTGGCTGAAGCCTGAAGTTTCAGAACCATGCAGTGAACAAACCTCGTATCCTGAGCTGTGAAACAGCAGTGCTGGGTGACTTTGTGCATTTCAAGCCACTGAGAGTGACGTTTCGTTTATCATTCTGGGATTTCACGGGAGAGAATGAAGTGCTGAAGTAACCCTACCTGTACTGCAAAATACAGCTGCTTCGTTCAGAATCCACACTCTCACAACCAAGAAAAACAAGAAACATCTTTCTCTGTTGGGGTCCTGTAAGCTGGCTTACCACAGAAGGACAAATCTCTGATTCAAAATCCAAGTATATTCTTGTTGTAGCATGATTTTTGCCATTGCTCTATCTTCCATTCTTGCTATAAATAGTTTAATATGAAGGCCCACAAATTTATGCAGCAAGGTTTCTTCATTCAGCATAAAAGGTCTGGTTTCTCCTGTTCATTCTGTTCACAATGACTGGATGCCTGGGGATTCTGAAAAATGTCATCTCCTCTGCTGACAGCATCCATTTGGAAGTGGGAGATCTTGACGAGTTAGGGTGTTGTGCTCTGTCCAGGACAGTGAGGGAAGGGAAGGGCAGGTGGAAAGGACCATTTGTGTCCTTCTCCTTTGCCTCTCATCTCAAAGTGGGACTATTTTCCTATTGGTTTTCTCCCCACAGGAAATCAAAATAATAAACTCGGACTAATTCTTAGCTCTTAGATGGTATAAATAGAAGAGGTGAAGTTTATTCACAAAGACACTGTTGATTGACCTTCCGAACAAAAGGCCTTTATGAAGTTCACCTGTACAAGCATGCTCTCTTTATGACTTCAGTCCATCAGGTGGTATTAGGAAGAGGAATTTGTTAGGATTTTACAGCTGGATTTTTTAACAATTGGATTGGTACTTTCAGAAAAAAATCAAGGATGAAAACACTTTGGGTAGTTGCACGCATGCAAGTGCTTGCATGTGGATGACATCAAGGTGTTGGCCCCTAGGAAACGGTGCAGTCTGTGAGCCTGAGGTGTGCTTGGGGCTGCACAAACACACAGCAGTGAGGTGGCTTCTGCTGCAGAGACAGTCCTTGTATAGGGCTGCCTTGAGCAGATGGTTACAAAGAGGCAGCTGAGAGAGCATAAGGAGAGAAGTGTAGTCTGATCTGGCTCCTGTTGTCCTGTGAAAACTATCAATGTGAAATTTGTGTTCTTTCCCATTACACTAGTGTGAAAAGGAGCAGCAATTGCAGTACATATTAGCAAACATAAGCAGTAAAAAGCTGTGGTAGTACTCCAGAAATAAGTGGGATGTTTAATACTACAGACACATGTAGATACAGACACCTTATTTAAAACCACTTCAGGGAAAAAGAAATGTAGATAAAAAGATGGAGTGGCTTTTAGAGGAAAAAGCAATTCCATACAGCACGTGGATGCATATTGTACTTACAGTGCCAGTTCTGCTGCTTGCCTCGTTGTGAAGCTGTTTCACAAAGCCATCCAAACCCTCTGCTTCCACTTTGAAGCTACTTTAAGGGCTTCAAAAATAAAGCAGTATTTTAATGACACAGCTGTCTTGTTGGGAATGGAAAAATATAGAATTCCGTGGTCAAGAAAATAATAGCATTATGATTAGAGGGATTACAAAATGTACTATGGAACCAATTTAGCCTTTAAAATGGAAAATGCTCCACTGCTGACACCACAGGTCTGCGAATGGTGTATTTCACCTGAGTTATAACTCATAAATATAATAAAATAATATATTTTATTAATCTGACTCATATGTTTACTGACAGTTGCTGTAGTCACTAGAGAATCACAGAACCGGTTGTTTTGGATGCAACCATAAAGATGGTCTTGTTCCAGCCACCCTGGCATGGGAAGGGACACCTTTGACTGGACGAGATTGCCCAGAGCTCCATCCAGCCTGGCCTTGAACACTTCCGGGGATGGGGTACCCACAGCTTCTCTGGGCAACCTGTGCCAGTGCCTCACCACCCTTACAGTAAGGATTTTTTTCTAATATATAAATCTCAGCCTATTGTCTTTCAGTTTGAAGCCATTCTCCTTTCTTCTGTCAGTACATGTCCTTGTAAAAAGTCTCCTCCATCTTCCTTGGAGGCTCCTTTCAGGTACTGGAAGGCTGCAGTTAGGTCACCCAGAGGCTTCTCTTCTTCAGGCTGAATAATCCCAATTCTCCCAGCCTTTCCTCACAGGAGAGGTGCTCCATCCTGCTAATCATCTTGGTGACCTCCTCTGGACTCTCATCAACTGGTCCATGTTCTTCTGTGCTGGGGACGCTGGAGCTGGATGCAGTGCTGCAGGTGGGGCCTCGCCAGAGCAGAGTAGAGGGGCAGAATCACCTCCAGCTTTCTCTACAAGTGGGAACTTTTGTCCTTTCCATTTAGAAAAATAACATAATTGTGGAGAATTGGGAGTGAGAAGTGTCATAGTCACAAAAGGAGTGTGGGACTGTAGTAGTCTTGATAATGTGTGGAAGGAGTTTCTTGGGTTATCACCACTAAGAAGGGGAGGAATTTCATTAGAAGAGCCTGGAAAAGAGCCTCTGCCTGGGGCAGAGTAAGGTCTGTCTTTCCCTGAGTTTCCGTGGGTAGAGTTCAGTTTGCTGATGAGGGCAGCTTAAGTCACATGTCTGTGTGTAAGCTAGGTGTATAAACTCCTCTTACATTTGGTGGAATCTCAGTGTGCTCAGAGGAGCAAGAGAGGGATCAGGCTCAGTTTGAAGTGAGCACCGCTTACCTGAAGCTGTCTACATTTTGGGGATTGTTTTGACACTTGAGTTTAGGTGTTTGTATCTCAAACTCAGTTCTTTCCTCTACCTTACAGGCTAACCAGCCTCTGCATTTGATTTTGCAACGGTTATCCATGTCTGATGGAGGTGAAACCTTGCTTTAGGAGAAGCTGTTTCAGAAGCTCTTAGGAGGTGATACAGGTGAAGCTATTTCAGAAGCTGTTAGGAGGTGATGGAGGTGAAACCTTGTGTTAGGAGACTGTTTCAGAAGCTGCATTTACCTCAAAAATTGTACTTGGAACAACTAGGGTAGGCTACTCACATATATATGGTTATTTTCAAAATTATAGTCTAATTATAGGTAATGTAATCTGAAAAAAAGAGTCTTACCTTTTGGATTAAAAGCAAATTATTGGCGTGTGTGTGTTTCATTTTTACCCTCAGTATAATTGGTCTTGGACTTTTAGAAGGCTGTTGCTCCTCTCTAGAAGTGAAGCTCTTGCTGTCTGGCTTAGTTTACCCAAATATAGAAGAATGTTGATAACTAGGACCAGTTAAAACTATTGTTTCAGTAGAAATCTGAGATATGGAATAAATTTGCTGACAAAATTTTGTCTCTTGCATGCGTATGTACATTTGATTGATTGTTCAGGTCAGGCTGTCTGAGAGTAACAAATGCAGCAGCACATTTGCTGCTGTTCCCATTCTTCTCCATGGGACAGATTCTCAAGCTGTTTTCCATGATGGATAGTGGTAGAGGCTTGCACTGGTGCTTTGTCATGCCTCTGGTTTTGACTGAAAGTATTTGGTGGATGGAGACCAAAGTAAACTCATGTTTTGCTCTGAGGGGCCTCTAGGCACTGCACAAATGCCAACAATAATGACCTCTGATGTCAGGGAGGATTTTCAATATTCTCTTGTGTCATACTTGTCAAATACCAGTTCTTTTTAGGTGTTTCTGAATGTGGACTTCAGTCAGAAGTGTTTTGGTTTTATCTAAATTCTGCAGTTAGCTGCAGATTATTGTGTTGCTGATGTACCACCGTGGGGAGCAGGGAAACAGCTCTCAAATGTTAAAGCATGCATTTTCTATGATGCTGTGTATCATCCGTGGGGCATGCAGAAGATAAGACGAATGTTGTGTTTAATGAGAGACAATTATTCCCTTTTCCTTTTTAGTTTTTTTTTTGACCAATTCATTTGTAAGTACCATGGGGTTTCCTTGGCTGTAATGCCATTAAGTGAAACTTTGATATAGTGATTTAGCCTGGGGATGGGTTTAAGTGCCTGTGTCCTACTTCTAGTACTTCTGTGCTTCTAGTAATGTTGATGGTGTGCTTTTATACTGTCATTAGCTGCTCTTGGAAGCTAGTTCAAAAATGAGAATGATGTCCAAGTATGACAGACTCTTGAACTGAAAGAAGCATTGTGGGTGCGCAGTGAGAGGCCAGCCAGAGTGAGGAAGCAGTACAATAGCATGTTTCTTTGACTTTGGGAGGTGCTAATGTGCAGCTGAGACCTTTGGCACTTCTAGTGAGGAAATTTTCCTATCTGACCATCCAGGAGCCACTCTGGGAGTCACACTAGCACGACCTGAGCTGGGACTGAGGCCCCTTGACAGCTACACCCCCCACACTGAGATGGTCAGACCAGGTTTCCTTACTGCCTCTAATCTGTCTTTCCATAGCAGAATCTCAGACATGCGGATGCTTAAAATGATTTCATCATTGTGCAATAACAAAATAACAACTCGAGCTGCTGCCTCTTAGGAAGGAGCCCAAACAAAGGCTTTTGTATCCTTATGGTCTAAGCAGAGGAAAGTCTGGGCTCTTCCTGCTGAGTCACTGGCTCCTGCTGTGTCTCTGAGTCACCTGGCTGGTGCCACAGGTCCCTGGGCCCTTTGCTGTGCAAAGGGTCGGTGCCAGTTGTCAGCCTCTTGCCTCAGGCTTCTGCCACCCAGAGCTCAATCTGCAGCTCTCACTGCAGCTGCTCACCGAGCTACCTGTACTGAATGTGTTCCTGAGCACTTGGAAAAGACAAATACTATTGGTGATAGTGGCATGAAACATCACAAATAAATTTCCTTTTGGAGATTAGGGCATGTGTATCCGATTCTATCAACAAATCAACAGTTTAAGAAGAGAAAAGAGATGACGTTTTAGGTTTTTTACTTACTTTAGCTTTTGAACTGTCTCTCGTCCTGTTTGTGCAAAGTTGTGATGCTTTCCTATTCTCTGAATATTCCACCTGCCTACTTCAGTCTGCCACCCCTGTCAGACCATACAGATTGACACACAGCCATCTCCTGCCTGCCAGTGCAGTCTCCACTTTACCTGCCAAGCTGACTTTGTCACCCTAAAGCCTAGATGAGGAGTGTCTTTTCCCTCCATAGATGACGAGTGCTTTTTCTCATACTTACCCCTGTGGAGAGCAAAGAGTTCATTTGAGTCATGGTTAGCTACAACAGTTAAGACTAATGTAATATTCAATTTTGCTTTGCAAATTGTTGGCTGAAATGGGAGATGCTGATCTTTATCCCTGTGGTGCAGTGCTGCTAAACCCCACCACCTATGCCTGATTCAGAATGAATAACCAGCAGAATGTGCTTGGGGCTTCCCAGCAGTTTGACTGTGAGTGTGCAGTGGGAGAAGCTCAACATGGGTTCCAAGAGACAGCTGTGCCCATCTCATGTCCCTCAGCAGCTCACAGATGTGACCCTTCTTGCAACCTCAAGAGCTGCAACAGTAGAAGCAGTGAGAGTGTGCAGCCTTGGCTGCTGGGAACTCTTTGGGTTACGGGAAGTGGTTATATTGGCCATTTTTGCTAATGTAAACATTTAATTTCCTCTCACACAACTGCTAGCAGTCACTAAATGGTGTGGAGCATCAATTCTTACATCTCCCTTACCTCGTAGTTCCTTACCCAGAGATCATAGTTATTACTGGTAGGGGCTGTTTCCAGAAGATTTACTTGGTAGAATGTATATTTCTAGTTCTACCAATGTCTAGGAATTAATGTTATGATGAGGCATCAAGCTGCATTTCTGGGGTTAAATGTGTCTTTAATATGCATATCTAAAAATAGAAAACCTTCAGCACTGAATAAGGTAGAGTTACTGCATACCTTGAGGCCTTTTTCTGTCTTTAACAAAGAAAATCTCGTAAGTGGGTATTATGTTCTGCCAATTTTCCTTTTTCCTCTAATGTCTGTAAGTGCATCCATCAACTTTGCTGACCTAGACACCCTTTACTTTTTTTGCCTTTTTTTTCCTTGCTTTGAACAGAAGCATGACAATAGAGTCTGTACCTAATGGTTTTAGATCCATCTTTCATTCAAGGCTGATTGCTTTCAATCTTAGCAGCATGCTTTAGATTGTGAAAGGTGTTGTGAATGTCTTTTCATTATTAAAGGGCAGATGTGACTGAACTTCAGCACACCTATGCTGAAAATACAGTCTTCTATCTAAATAAAGCTTGTGATAGGATAGAATATGTATTTTTAAATAATCAATATTCTTATTGAGTGAATAGAAAAAAAATTTTCTGGAGGTAAAGGCTGTCACAGTAATATATTCTCCTTCAGATGTGACTGTCTCAAACTTACTTCTCTTTTAGTAAGTTGGAACTTCTGCATTTTTTTTAGGTTTGTCCTGAAGAGCAAATAGCTTGTGAGAATTGTCGACATTTCAGCATTAGGTGGTAATATGTGAAGTTGATGAGGAAAACTGAGACAGGATGAAAAATGAGCTAACCTGCAAGTGTACTAAACTTTCCTGAAGCCTTTATTGTTGACTGTAGAAGAAGAATCTGAAGTGCTTGTTAAGGTTCATGCTTATTTAACTGTCACCATGGATGTCTTTTTCTATAGGGAAGGCTACTTTGTGGCTCGCAAACTGTAGTTAATGGTCCATAGTGACTGGTAGCAGATTATTTTGGAAAAGTTTTTTGCCTGAATACTTATCAGCTCTAGCTGCTGTTTCATGTTCTCTTACTCTCTCTTGAAATAGTTTCATATTGGAAGGTCTTATTTTTTAGAGTATTTTCTAATTGGAGAAAAAAAAAAAAGTGCCAAATAAAATGCTTAGATCAGGTAAGTGTTCAGCATGTTGATTAACCTGTCAAATTTAGATGAAATTCAGTTAGTTGTATGTGTCCATTGTAAATACTGAACCTTCTGCTTTTTGCTGTGAAAAAAACCAGTATAAGATAGTACCTATCTGTTTGCTTTCGATTGTGTTTTTTGTTTTGGTTTGGGGTTTTTTTCTGTCAACCTTTTATTCCCTGCTCTGATTTCCAGATTCCAAAGGACACAAGAATGCTGATATAAGCCAAGAAGAAGTATAATTGGGAAGGAAGTTGTCTTAGCTTTTGAGTCAAAAAGAAGACTGTACAGTGTAGTCAGGTTATGTGAGCAGGGCTGACTTTTGTGAGAAAAAACCCCACAGCAGAGTGCATGCTATTATTGCTCTACAGTATTTTATGCAAAATGTGATTTCTAAAACCACAAAATAAACTGAACAGATGAAATTGAATTTGAAAATTAAGCTAGCTTTTCTATGTGAGGCACAGTGATGACAAAACTGGGTCATTGTTGATGAAATTCTTATTTAACTCTTTTTGGCATGTTCATCACGTTCTTCCTCCCAGAACCCTCTCCCATGGTTAGGTTTTTGTTCTGGATTTGTGGATTGTTGTGTTGTCATGTGTTGCCACAAACCTGCTTCCCTTCAGGATCTAGCAAAGGCTTCTACAAGACTGGAGAGGAGATGGTGTGCAGGGGAAGTGTAAGTGTGTCCTAGCTGAGCTAAACTGATGATGGAGCACCCCGTTTAATGATGTAGCACATTTCAGTCCCCAACCCCTACTTGCTCTCACTTTACTGAGTTGGCAGCTCAGCTCTGACTTCAGTGAGTTGATCAGTTTTTCATCCACCTGAATTATCTCATTTTGGCTTTTATTAACAATAGGGTGCTCTGTACTGGTGGATCAAGAGCAACCAGTGAGAGATGTCCCCTTTGGCAAGATTTCCTTGTTAATTTGGCTTATTTTAATCACTTTGCCATGCTGGCAGTAGATAAGGAGAGTACTGCTTTGCTGCTTTTGCTGCTGGGAGGAAACTCTGTGGAAGTGCAATCTTAATAAAGCTAGTGGATGACTGAATCGGATTTGGAGGATGAACAGGGGGCATCAGTCTTAAGAGAAG
Organism: Hypocryptadius cinnamomeus; assembly: GCA_013400635.1. NCBI lineage: Eukaryota > Metazoa > Chordata > Aves > Passeriformes > Zosteropidae > Hypocryptadius > Hypocryptadius cinnamomeus. The sequence goes on along the minus strand of VYZP01004328.1, from coordinate 5,948 downwards.
TAATGTTAATAACCAAATATATTTTGATTTTGCACTATTTTACCATCTTTACCAAATGCTTCAGTTTGTTCTAATGCAGAAGAGATGAGAATTGGATGATCTTATAATGAAAGTCTGCAAGTATTTCTTATGCAAAGAAATGTAGCAGCCCTCTGCATCCAGTGTTACAATTATGTGAACAACATAGTGGGATACAGTGGAATTATCCATCTCATACACTTCAATATATGATTGAGCTCGAAGTGTCAGAAGAAAAAGCCAAGGAAAGCATATGCTGCCTGCAGGGATAGTGGGTGCATGGTGGAGGTTGGACAAGGTAGCAGGTTATGGGCAGCAAGACAGAATTTGACTGCAGAGGATGAAATGTAGTACAAAGGAAGAATAATTTCTAGGATGAGTCTGAATATCCCACTGTATTTATAAATCTTAGAATTCGGGAGGAGGTAAAAACAGGAAATTGTTGCTGCTGCATACAAATACAGAGGAAGAATAAGGCTGCTGTGCAGGCATAAAAAGTAGGACTATGAAACAAGGCAGAACTTGAAACTTTCCTACCTATTAGAAAGTTCCTCTCATAGTTTTGTTAATTGTTATTAATCTGCCACATATGTAAACAGATGGACTGCAGCTCTCCCTTAGCAGAGCCCCTATCAGTTGTTTTTCTTTTAATCCTGGTCTAAATAGATTGACAAGGATTATTGTTTAAGAACAGTAAATTGAGGTTCATTGACCTTTGGAATCAGCATGAAATATAAGATTCTAAGTGATGAGCTTGAGGTGTGTTATTGATATTTTAATCAGTGAAGCAACACAAAGCAAAAACCATACGTGAATATTTCTTCTCTACTTTCACTTTTCAGATTAATTATCACACAAGGTTTTTATGATTGTTAGTGAAAGTCTTTAAGACCAGTGAATTTTGGTAGAAAAGTTACTCTGATTTCCTATTTTTATGCTCTTGAAGCAAATATATGAAGGACTGAGCTCTTACACTGTTGCAAAATCTCACATGATAAGTTATTGCGACAGTGCTAGCAAGTACTTTCAAATGATGTGCCAGAGTACTTCAGTGCATCTTTACTGTGTTTTATGCCTGTGTTTAGAAGTGATCAAGATGTTAGATAGCATTCCTAGAGCTTATTTCTGATAATATTAGCCAAGGGAATTTGTGGATATTGATACTATTTCCTCGTGTGTCAGGAAACAGCCTTTTCATATGTGCATCTGCTGACAATATTGTGTAGTAAAATAATAAAAGGTTTTAGTACTGTGTTCAAAGAAATAAAACCGCAGCAGGATAAAAGTGAGGAAGAAACATCCATCTCCGTGTAATCTTCTCCATGAGAACATAGAAGGATATTTGATTGCATGAAGTAAGCCTTCAAAGGAGGTGATTGCTTCTCATCTAGAGACAGTTTTGACTTAAGTGTGGAAAACCCTTGTTGACTAAGGAGGTTTTGGAAATGTCCTCATAAACAGCTGGTAATAACATGTTAATTTATAATTTTAACGTGGTGGTATAGCAGCTGTGTACAAGACGTGATCATCTCCATGTGGGAAACTTCAATCACAAGGTGAAATGGGAGAGAAATGGGAAGGTGAGCTACTGCATCTCAGAGAAGTTGGGCTCTGGTGAGCCACGAGCAGGAGAACTCTTAAATGTATTAGGTGAGACAGGGCAGGTGAGAAAATGTGAAGAATACTGACATACCTCTTAGAGAAAGCTGAATTCCTAAAAGCTGAAAGACAATGGAATGCAGTGCCTTGTGAAACTCCCTGGGGCTGTCAAAGTGCTGCCTGTCAGTAGATGGTGCTCTTTATATCAGCTATTTACTGTTGCTGCCTGTGTTTGGCCAGGTTTTCATCTAAAAGGTCTGGTAACATTCTTTAACAGTTCATTTCTCTGAAATCTGATGCGTGGGAGATTAGAAAATGGAGTTTTTTGAGGGACTGCCAAAGCGAACAAAAATAAAAAAGTGTTCTCTAGGTGCCTTTGAAGCATCCTCCATCCTCGAATTTTTTCAATGACTTTTCTTATTTCTGTGTACTGTTTTGAATTTGGGCAAATTCAGAAGCTTTCAGCATAAAACCCTTAAACAGACATAGTGGATTGGAGAATATATCGCAGACTAATTCAATTTGGCAACTGACCTGTAAAACACTGCAATAACATGATCTAAAATAAAATTGCAAAGCAGATTTGTCAAGCCATTTGCAATTTTTAAGTTTTCTTTTGCATGTTTACTTTGTAGTTTTACCTGCTGTTTCTGGATAGATAGGAATAAGTTTATTTTTAAATGTAATGCTTCTTAGAAAGGTCTTAAATGAATCAGTGCAACTGAGAGTTTTACCTGGAGTCATTTATGCATCAGTAATTGGATGGATATAAAAACCTGCATAAAAATGAAGATTTCCTCATTAATGTGGTTGGAGTATTATTGGACCTGTCTGTATATTTTGTTATTCAGAAAATATGCCAGATCTGAAGGAAAATATGTTAAATGTGTTAATTTTTTAAAAATATCACTTGCCAAAGGCTGCTGTTGAGACAGAAGCCCTGATCTGGGCAGCAGAACAGCATGGCAGACCTAATGGAAAATTTGAGATGTTTAAAGTTATGTTTGTCATTATGCTGTTGTCTTACAGAACATCAGCTACTTAGCCTAGAGTTACATTTTGGCTTGTGAGATGGATTTGCCCCTGGACTGAATCTTGAGAACTGCCTGCTGTCACTGCCTGAGCTACTGGTCTTTCTGCAAACAGAAACTGAAGGATTAGTGTGAATTTTTCATGTAATCTTAAACTGCAATCAAATGGTCCAGGAAAGAGAAGGGAACTGAGTTTTTTCAGGAATCTAATTTAAATACTTCCAGTTCTTATTCAGGGCCAGTTTGTCTTCCCTGGACATTAATTTAGTTATCCCTTCACAATCACTCTCCAGAAAAGATACATATGGAGTCAACACATTACAGCAGATGAATATTGCTCCTTATTATGCTTAAATTACCTTCCTTTAGCCCTTGTCTCCCTTTCATCTCCTTATGACATAAGTTCCTCATATTGAGGTCAGGTGGGCATGATATTTTCATTGAAAATCTCAGTGCCACATTTTTGTGTTGTCACATCTCACAGGTGCCTTCTCCAGGAAGATGTTGCTGGGACATTTTGGGCATATTTGGGCTTTATTTTTTAATGATACCTAGAACTGAAGATGCAGATCTTCACTGGCATTCTTGCCCTGCTTAGCCTCCCTGTGGTGCCTACTGGGTGTTCCTGGAATGTCCCATTTTCCCATGTGGGCTGGTTTTAAAACCAGCAGGACATCGAACTCCAGATGAGCCATTCCCCATCCTGTAAAAGAGGGGCACAAAAGGAGAGACGATGGGTCTCCTATAGCAATTCGCTGAAAGCCCAAAGCCATGGAATAAGACATGCACAGTAACAACAGTATTAATAGCAAAAGGGCCTGGGATTCGTGGATCCCAGTGTGAGGGATAAAAGGGCATTGTAGTGCTTGACTTCTTTTTATGGATATAGGACTTCATAAGGATGATAAGCGAATACAGGAATTCCCTTATTAGGGAGAGAAGATTAGTTTCTCAAAAGTAATTAGCAATAAATTACATTGACATCAGAAGTGCTCTGCTTGTTTTGAAAAATAAGTGATGGATCTGCCTTCTAGATAATTTATTTGAGAAATCCATTATGACCTTTTATACACAGCCATTGCAATGCTCTTGCATGAATCAGATGGTTGGGTTAATCTGACTCTTCTGTCAACATCTGCCTTTTTTTCTCCTGTTTTTGCTGGATGTCTTATTGGGGAAGCAAGAGATTGACCTGTCAAGTCAGGCTCAGACCTTTTCTTACTTGTACGTACCTACTATAAATTTGTTCTCCTCAAAATATATTTGGCTCAAGAAAACATAGTTAAGAGTCAACTGGCAAAGATACCTAGAAAACTTTGATTGCTGCTGGGGTCCAAAATGCCTTGGCTGCTGCACCTGCCTTCTGCATATGAATGAGCCTATCCATAAAGACTGAAAGTTGGCGTGGAAAGGTTATCCTACTTCTTACAGTGCAAACCTCTTAATTGGCACATCTGCTGGAAGCAAAGGTGCCAAAAATGTGATTCACTTGGAAGGAGTAGACCTTGTAAGAAAGCCTGTCTTTTAACAGGGATTAACATCCTCTCAGGATACTGGATGTTCTCCTTGTACAAATGTACTGTTGTTGAGCTAATGGTGGAATTAGCCTCACTACTTGCTAACACTGAAGTAACAGCTTTTATAGCTCTTCTCATATAGAAATGCTTCACTGTTGTGTGTTTAAGATGAAAAAATGTACCATCTACCTCTGATATACAGCAGCTATTAAAAAAATACAGTGTTGAGCATCTTCTCAACAGAATGCTGTAATTATAAATGGAAGGAATGAGGTGTGGCCTGTGCTGCACAGATTTATTATGACAGGGAAATTCCATTAGTAAATCCCCAAAATAAAAAATAATAAAAATTGCCAGTATCATTAATGACAACTCCCCAGAGAAAGGTCATACTGCCTCAGCAAAAGCAATATTATGCCACTGATGTGTATTTCTTTAAAAAGCATGTCACCAAAAACAACATAACCCCCACTGACGCTCTTAACTACATGTTTCTGAAGTCAGTCTTAGCCTGTATTTGAACAATCTTTTCATTAGAATACCCAGAACATTTTGTTTCTACCAGTGTTACCTGAAATCTCTGGAAAGACTAGGGTACTGCTCTGTATAACCTCTTTTTTTTTTCCCTCCATTAAAGACCTATTTGTATTGTAGTTGAATCCCTAGCAAAGAAAATTATTTTTATAAGCCTTAGAAAATTCTGCAATTAATCTACACATCATAATTTTTAATTGCCACATTTCTGTTCATAGCCTTGTTAATATGGACAATGTGACTTTGAAACAAGTACATTTAAAACTGTCATGGTCCTGTCTAGTTCTTCTCATTTCAGGGCATTTGTTTTGTGATTCGTACTGCTAACAATTGGTAATTGACCTGTATTTGAAAGGATACAGTTAAGTGGCTGAAGAACTGTAGATAAGGTATCACCAAATACATGTACTTATTAGTCAGATGTAGTCTTAGGATTTACAAAACAAATACAGGCTGACCAATTGCCTTTAACTCTTTTTACTGAATTTGCAAGTGTAAATTCAGGACTTTGTTCTGTCCTTCAGATCTCTAAATTTTTAGCTCTTGGTTTTAGCTACTTATTTTTTCTATAAGGAAAGGACAATAAGATTTTAGTGTATTATTTCTAATTTTGTGCTAAGGAAGCATTTTTCCAGTCTAGTTTGGCCAGTGTATTTTGTTGCTCTACAAACTGTATTTTAGGTAATAAATTCTTCTGTGTGACCATCTTTAAATAAGTGTGTGAGAAATTCCAAGAAAACCAGTGTACCTGCTTATATACCTGTTTTGTATTTAGTTTAATGGAATTCCTGATCAGCAGTCTTGGTTTAGTTCAATTGTAGATATAGCTGCCTACGCTGTTACTTGCAGGATTGGTTTAAAAAAAAAAAAAAGAAAAAGTGGGAATGGAGCCTCATTTGTAATTGTTAATTTTGTACGGGCAGATTTTGAATGTTGTTATTTCTTTAATTTTTATTTTAATCTAGACGTGGAGAAAATATTTTTTGCAAATACTGAACTTCCTCAGAATTGGAATTTCAGGTGCTGTGAAAGTATTTTGGAGTTCAGGAGAATCTGTTGGGAAATGGGGAGCTACATTTCATCACCATCTTAGTTATTACATGTTCCTGCTTGCTTTCCTGTATGTACCTGAATGGATTTGAACTTACAGCTCCATTAAGACGGGGCACCCTCCTGTGGCTAATCCATGTCTGAAGAGAATATTCTGTGATGAAAACTTATGCCGTAAGTCTTCACAGTGTGTGTAGTT
>VYZP01004327.1:2182-14443 GCA_013400635.1 Hypocryptadius cinnamomeus | reverse complement strand
TTCTGAAATCTTCCATTACTAAAAATGGAAGCCCTATGTTACATCTTCAACAAATACATTTGCTACAGTAAATGAAACCGAACAATAAAGCTACTGAGAATCAAGTGAGAATCCTTATTTGTCAGCATTTTAAATGAATTGTGCAAAGCTGAAATATCTTATTTATAGAGATGAAAGTTCAGCTATTTAGACAATGAGTAATTTGGTTTCTAAAGATGAAAAACTCTAAGGAGTGACTGCAAGTGCTGTTGAAATCCTGCACTACAAGAGGTAATGCAGTTATTTTTTCCATAGTATATTTAGTAAGGAGCATTGCAAAGCTATAATACCAGCATTTTCCTTCCGAGTACATAACAACCAATAATAATACTTAGAACTATCTGATGACAAAGGGTTTTTACAAGTTCACCAAAACCAGCAACATCTTTATTATTTCCAGCCCACATTTCTGAAAGGAAGCTACTGCAACAAAAAAAATCACACCTTCAGTGGGACTGCTTGTTTTTAATTATTGGTGTAGCGGTGTTTGAGAAAAAAATAATGTCAAACAGATTAAAGGAAAGAGCGTTTCAGTTTGAAAAAGTTTTTCTTTTGTTTGGAGGAAGAACAGACTAGTATGCACACCCATGTTTTGGGTGTCACAGATAATAACTATGGAAATAAAGCTCCAATGCTGACCTGAGCCCAGCGTCACTGGTATAACCCTCAGCAGTTCAGGAAAGGCAACGTTTTCAGAAAGCAGTGTAGAAGCATGAATATCCTACCCCAAAATTTCAGATACATCTTAATCTAAGTGCAAGAGCTGCTTCTAAAGTACTGTTAATTGTACTCATTCCTTCCCATTTTTGTATATAAATATAATACTTTTTGTATTGATATGTCTTTTGTACCAAATATGTTGTGCTTAACACTGCAGTAAAGTGCCCTACTACAGCACCAAGGTGAGAAATGGGATTATAGGCTTATGTGTTTTATATATATATAAAAGAAGAAAAAAAATCCCCACCACCCAAAAGGTGGTGTTTGAATCTTTGTTTTAAGATTTTTCCTATGTAGATGCTCACAATGAAAGGTGGCCTAACAGAAAACAACATCCAGAATCACAAGACAGCCTAAGTAACCCATCAGCAGCTTAACCATGTGACAAACCCAGGGGCAACTCAAAGGAAGCTACAGCCTGTGGAGTCTGCCAAGGAGCCAGATGCCATCACCAGAAAAACTCCTTCCAAGGCTCAGCATCTGTCCCAACACAGCTCTCCATACAAAAGGAGGAGGAGGAGGAACAGGAGGAAGAGAAGGAAAGGTGAACATAAAATTGTAAAGGAATTGTACATACACATGAAAGCAACATTTAGTTGAATTTTAAAATATAAAACTTGAAAAAATCAAAGCTTTTTGCTGAAAAAAACCAAGATCCCTTCAAGACTGAATATTTTATGCCAAAAGTGAATGATTTCTTTTGTTTGTTAGCTGTTAAACCAGTGTATTTTATAAATTTATGATGATGAAATTTACATATCTCAGAAGCATTTCCTCAGTTTTTCTGAGGAAAATGCTAACAAAGAAAAATAAGGTGAGTTTTACAGACCTTTTAGGACTGTGGGCCAGACTCTCACGTGTAGCACCACACAGATAATAAATATCTTACTATTTAAGAACCAACAAGTATGCATCGTCTTAACTCAGAATTTTATGCTGAATAACTGAGACTTATTTGGCTCTACATGGGTATAACTGAAAAGGCATTGAACAAGCACAGCTACATGAAATTAGAATAAAAATTAGGGAAAAAGTGTCTAATTTAGAAGCATGATAAATAAAAAATAATAATTATTGAAAATACTTCTGCTTCTGTACAGAACCCAAGTGTCATAAAGATGTGCATAGCTTGCTTGTAACAGCAGCATTTTTTCTTTCCCTGTTTCCACATGTCTAATGCAACCATAGTGGACATAAAGTTCTGATTTTAAACAGCCATAGATCACTCTCCTGCAGAGTCTGCTCAGCATTAGAGTGTGAATATTCTCTACATCTTCCCCCAATACACCAAATACCTCTGCAAAAAGGCATTGAGGTGCAGCACAAACAGGCAGCTAATGAATTATCATAACTAATGTCATAATAACAAAGATTGTTGCCGTGATTATTTATGCGCTTGCTGACTAATGTGCTCTCCGATTTATTAAAACCCAATATGTGTAAACAAATGAACTGTATTTGTGAAAATACAAATAACACATTTAGTAGTCACAGGCAAAGTTGGAGGCATTCAGTTTTCCCTTTACATTCATCTGTGTATTGAAAAACATTCTTTCTTACCTAAATAATGATTTTACCAGTTATTCATTTTCATTCACTTCAGAGCTTTTGGCTTGTTTCTTTTTTTATGGTTTTTTTTTAAACTATTAACACCAGTAATTTCAGTGTGTCAGTTGCTATTGTATACTGTGTCAAGGGAAATTTTCGTGTGGCCCTAAATTCCCCTCAGTTTCTGTCTCCTTAGGAGAGACAAATGCCTGTATTGCTTCACTCTCAAGCAGCAAAGTAACAGTTACCTAATTCCACCACTGAGTGTCTGCCGGTCCCAACTCCTTTCACTGGCCACAAATTCTTTGTACTGGTTCAGAAAAAGAAAAATCGCTCTCATCTCTCCTGCTGCCCTGCTGTGGCTAATGGCCAGCCCAAACCGAAAATAAAAGAATCTCTCCACATTTCAGATACTGCAGCATGTATTGTTGTAGAACTGCAAAATAACAGCTTTATTTTGTTAAAAGGGTCTAACTTTAAGTGGACCATGGAATATTTATGGCTCTCAGTAGTCCTTTGAAAGAGTTATCTTATGTTTTTATGCCGATCACGGGTCAGAGGTTCACATCAGCACTTCTTTCTGTCACTCCTTATATGTTTTACTATAATTTACAGCTCAGCAAGAGGACTCATAAAACAAAAGTGTCTATTTTACTTCAGCAACTAATTCTAGCTAATCAAAGCTTTCCAGCAAAACAACCCAGCATGAAACTCTGCGTGGAAAATATGCAGAGAACAAAGCGTTTTGTCAAATAACACATCTCATGATGTAAACACATATGTCTCTTATAGGAAATTTTATCGCTTCCACATTATCGGCACACAAAAGGAGCATTCTTGCTGCAGACCTGGTGCGACTGTGGAGCCATCGTCATTGGAAACAAGAGCCTGATTAGGTTCCCACACAGATATGAATAGATTTTCTTTTTTTAGTGTAATGCTGCCTTTCTTGTTTCTTAAACAGACTAGTAATTGTGGCTGTAAAAACAGTGGATTGTGTTTGGACGACATTTGTTTCTTCATATTTTTTTTAGCTACCCAATGACACCAATTATCCCATATGGTTGTCCTCTTCTGGAAAGTCTGAGTTAATCCACAGCTGTGAAGATGAAGACGCACCCAGCAGGCTCTAAATCTGGTGGGTCTCTTGTCTGTTAATAAAGTCCACAGTCTGCTGGACAGATGTTAAGAGGATCTGTATAATAAGTCAGTGACAAAGACCCAGACTTCTTCTGAAGAAAATAATTAGCCAAAACATATCTATTCTTCATAGTTTTTAATTTTCTTCTTCATCTTTTGGGGAAGAAAATTTGCCTTACTTCATAGAGGAACCCCACAGCACATGCAATAGGTCCTGCTCAAAATATGAATGGACTAACAAACCACATTGGCACATGTTCTGAAGAAATGGAAGATCTTTTTGTCCATGACCCATCCCTGTGTGCTGTGGGTCTTGCACTATTATTTTAAGTTTGGGCTCATTCATCATAATATAGGGGGAGCCTGAATAGGTATTGTCAGCTTTAAAATATCTACTCACATTTATAATGTGAGGGGAAATGTAAACTGAAGATGAAGTTAACATTTTACTAGGTTTTTGTTAAAAGTTATTAACATTGCCTTTTCTAAAATAAAAGGATTACAGATAATACTTTTCATCCGCATGCTGATGCTATGGGAGGAAAACAAACTAACTAACCAAAACCCCAAAACAAACTGAAAAACAACAACAAAAATCCTCATTTAAAAAAAAGCAAAAAAACCAAAACACCTAAACCAAAAAAAAACCAAAACACCCAAAAACACAAGGAAAGAACGTGGAATGAGAAGACACCTGCAGCAAGATCCATGTTTAGAGCCTCACTCACTTTTTCCTGTCCCCACCTTTTTCTCACCATGGCCTGACAGCACAGACATCCAAACCCCAAAGTTTTTCTCAGTTCCAGTCATGTAAATTTGGAGAAATGCTACAGACTTAAAATACACACACCAGTGCAATAAGGAACTAACTTGCCTTCAGGCATATGTGCATTAAGGTGCTCTTAAGATCACTTCTGTTTCATTTCCAAAATGTATTTCTTGTTCTTCTGACCTCCTCCTGCTTTGAGACAATGAATTAGAAATGGCCATCAAAACAGCTCTCTATGCTTTGCTGCCTCTCATGCAGGATCTCTCATGCAGGCATCACCCCTGAGATCAGATCATGCCCCTCAGAAATCAAATGGCTTTGATTTCATTGAATTATGACAATTAAATACAATCTCTCAGCAACTGCCTGTTCACAACCTATTTACTGTAAAGCTGTACAGAGCAAAGAAAGAATGCTTAGAGCTCAAATGAATTATCAATCACTGCAAGGGGCTAAGACAATGTACATAATTTGGCACCTGGCAATTGTCTCTGTAATATTGTGTTTGTTTCCCCTTAGGAAGTAAAGTTGATGGTTTATTAGTTTTACAGCACCTTGACAAGTTTTCAAGATAAAATGTCACCCCATCAACATATGAAGCTGCTGGGAATTTTTCATGAGACAGAATGAAAATAGTGAAAGAAAAGTTCACTTTCTGCAAAAAAAAAAATTCAAAAATATACCCTGAAATTTTTACACAACTAAAGTTCAGGCAGTACTTTAGATATTTTATAACATGTAACATTGTGTCTATTCAAAGAAAGTGATACTCATCTCACAGTGTCAGTGAGTGCGATATTTAAATGAGCCTTTCCATTTCTTCCAGTGTCACTGGTTCAAAAATCTAGTGCTGTAAAGTATAGGTACTGATCCTCAGTCCCCTAGAGAGAAAACTAAATTTTTGCCATGTCAGACAAGAACAAAAGGTTGGCCAAAAGCTGACAGGTGGAAAAGAGCAACAGCTACTGAAGCACGCAAACAAACAAAAAAACCAAAACCAAATTTAGAAACATATATACAGAATTGAAGGCCTTCTGTGTCAATATGGAGCTCTTACTTTCTGAAGAACAATTCCCTTGCTAAGCCACTGACTGGAAGGAGAGGAAAAAATCCTCACTGACTTGGCGGCCATGTCACACCTCATTTCACTCTTTTTATTTTTTTTTTTCCCCTTTCTAAACAGACTGAGTGTTGGTCTTCTGAGAATATGATGCTAAGCCACTTTTCCTGTAGAGTTTTTAAACTGGGCCTCTGAGAAAGGGTTTGATACAATTCAATGACTGAAGTAATACCTTTGTCCATCTGAGCATTAAACGGCCCATTGAAATACAGCTTAGTTAGAAAGAATTTCAGCAAATGGTGCTTTCTAATTTTTTTTATTATTATTATTATTATTCCTTTCCCAACAGATTACAGCCTAGATCTGAAAATGCAGTTCAATCACTTTTGGTTGCCTCTTAGGTCAGGCCTTTAGCCAGTGTTAATTAAATATAATGCCTTCAGAATACTGGAGGTTAAATGAGAGCAACAAACTGGTCTTCTTCAAATATTACCTCATGCTCTCCAAAAACCTCTATTTTGTTTGGGAGGGCCCTTGTTTAAACCCATTGCTCCTAACAATAAAAAATTTACTGGGAGCAGGGAGGGGGAAAAACATGCTAAACGCTATTTTATCCAACAGCCAGTAGTCACTAAACATTAAATACCTATTTCCATGCAATAGACTGTGTCTATTGTGTTTAAATAACACACATCATAAAGGAAAGTGCAGCAGCAGACAATTTAGGCTGTAGCAGCGCATACAGCAGAATTTTCGACTTGATAAAGTGAAACTATAAAGAGTCGATGCATAAGTCAGACAGCTTCCATGCCTAATATCCTTCCCTGCAGCTATTAGAAGTTCACATTTTTGTCTCTAGTAGGCATGCACATTAGTTTACCTACAATTTCCTGTATTCAGTCACATTTTGTTGTCTGTTCCCTACAATTTGATTAGAGCATGAAATTGGAAAGTAGTTGAAATTGTCGTTTTTTCATCTTAGTGATTTTAAATTAAAAAAGGAGGCTTTTGTGCAGGCCATTTGTCCGCTGCTTCGTAAAAAAGTTTCCTAAAGTATTCATAACAATTTTACTATCAGGTGAAAGCAAGCTTTTTAACACATGGCAATTAGTCTTGTCTTTCTGAACATGACTTTACCGTAAATACTCCTCCTTGACTATCCCTTTGTCCCAAGATTCCTTAGAAGAACGCAACCAAGCGATAATTCAGCATTATTGCTGCTCCAGTGCACTAATCGCTTAAAGCGCAGCGAGGACCCTATGTTTACAGCCACAAGGCTCCTCCAGCCTCCCGGCCCAAGGCAGGCTTCCCAGCCCAGCAGCATCCAGATGTCAGGAGGAATATCCAGGTCCTGATGCAGCATGCTGCTCCATTCCAGTATGGCCCAAACATCTGTTTCATCTGCTGGCGCCCAACCTGCCGGATGCACCGAGGCGGCCGTGCAAAGTACGGGAGTGAGGGAGGCCGGGAGGGAAACGCTGCACTTGAACAGCTCACTGTACATATCCCTAAAAATTCTAAATCAAGCAGATATCAGGAAGGACAATGTGATAATTAAAAAAAAAAATTTAAAAAATAGCCGCCTTATACACAGCATACGCTTAATATTTTTCTCCCTAGTGGGGCAACAGCCCAGAACTCATTAGCTTCTCATCTTACTAACTTCACTCTGGTTCAATTCTTTGTGGTGTAAAAAAAGGACAAAAATAAGGAAAAGCACAGAAGCACAAAACACAAAGTGCTTGTTGTGGTTATAGCAACTGCTCTTTGTAAAAAAGAAAATAAAAACAGCCAAAAATACAACTTAAAAATGAGACAAACTTAGGCATCTCCTACATATTTATAATTTCCTGTAGATAGTAACCAAGGGGCTCAAAAACAATAAGCATCTTTTGTCTAAAAGAAAGGAGTATGTAAACATTGACACTTTATCTTGAGGCACGACAAAAACAGCAAACATTTTAGTTGATCTAGATTAAGTTCTGACAAGGAATAAAGGAGTGTTAACTGTTCTCATCTCTCCACTTTGTGTATCTATTCTCTTGTATTTTTGCTCGTGACAATAATGGAATAGTTGCCTGCTCCCATGCAAATTCTTTGAGTTGTTTATGAAAGCAAGATCAAAGCCCAAACTGAGAGCGCCTCTTTTTTCCCTGCTGCATTTTTCTCCAGAGGAGGACCTAATGAGAGGCTGTTAAAGCAGGAATCTTGCACTCTCACAGTGCAACCTCCCAGCTCTCCCTTTCCCTGGCCAGCCTGGGGACACAGCTCACTTCAGGAACACAGAGGGTGGGAGTGAATTCTGTTTTGTCCCACCTCGGCATGGGGTGAGCCCCTGGACCCAGGAAGGAGGAATCATCTCTCAGACCTTCCATTTAAACACTCTCTGTGCACCTGAACAAGTCACCATCTTCCCTGTGCTCCTCCTGAAATGGATCCACTGCTGCTGCAACACCACAGCACTTGAACTAGGTACCTCTGAACACAACCATCAGGTACTCCTAGTAAATATAAATGTGGGCATTAATAAAACCACTGTTCTAATAAAATATTGTAAATCTCAAGAAAAAAATACCTCATCAAATATCTATCACCATTTCCTCTGCAGAAGGATAGCAGAAACCTACATAAAACCTTTCTCTTATGCACAAAGATTTGCATTCCTTCATTTAATGCTGTCAGATGACTGATATGCTACTTTTTGATCACAATTCTCCTGCTATTTACCATGCACAGGAAAGAATACAATATCCTTATCTCTGTTGTTCTCCCAGATTATATATTGTACTATACATCTTGAAAATTTGCAAAAAATCTTCAACAATTTTTATTATTTTACAAAATAACTGTGAGATGCTCTTCTTAGATACCTTTGGTAGAAAGCCAATCACAGCAAAGGACAACTGCATTTGCTTGAAAAAGTAATTTGAAGTTTTCAGCAGATTATGTTTTTCAAGAAAAAATGTGAAATGTTAAATCTGTGTGTGATTTTTCTATGTTTGCTACTATTAGAATTTGCTATTGGCATTTTTGTAGCATCAATTCTTCCTTATAAAAATTGAGGATGGCACTAAAGGTAACAGACTAGCAAGCTCACCTAGGAAAGCAAGCAAGGACCAGGCAGCATGGCTCTAAACACACCTGCAAACATAGGCTCTGGTGTTTTAAACTCCTTTTATATCCAAAGAAAGTGAATAAGCAGTACTTACTTAAAGTAAAATATATCCAGATCTATCAGAAAAATATGAAAATATAACCAGATGGTTGCATCAGAGCACAGGTTTTTTCATTCACTTTATGCTATCCTAGTATTACCTTCTCTGGTGCACTGTAAATCAGATTATTCATAAGAAGAATTTTAAATGTTTTCTGGTATTCTTTCAGAAGCTCTTCCTTAAAGCTCTGGGTTTTATCCCTTACTGCTGATATGAAGTATTTTTTACAATAAATGTGAGAGGCCTCGATGACAAGCAGCTACCTCACAAATTCAGACAGTTTCACACACTTCACGTATAGAAATGTCTTCTGCATTAAAGCTAGAGTAAAAAGGAGGACCCCCATGATAAGGGGAGAAAAATTACATGATTGAAAGGCAATTAATTACAGTAAGTTTGCTGAAGGGATGATAGCTATCAAAGCTTTTCAAATTTTGCATTTCAGAATTTCTGATATTTCTTTCAAAAAACGTTAACACATAGATGGGCTTTGTGAGAAAAGTCAGGAGTTTCATTCAGTCTCATGTCAGCAGGATTACAAGCAATTATGAGTAACTGCTTGTTGAGCTGTGTGAAATGAGTTGGTGAATGAGTTTCCTAGTGAGCACATGTCCATGTCACTGGTACGACTGCCAGTAACGCAGATAATCTTAGCTGAAGGGGTCTAAAAACATCATTATTCTCCTAATCCTGTAGGAGATGCCTCTGCAATTGTTGCTTCTGGTGTACACATTCTAGGTCTGTCGCCCTGGTGGCACACAGGAGAACTGAGGCATAAGCAAGAAAAAAGGAAATCAGGACATGGGAAAAAAAAAAAATAAGGGGCAGTAAACCTTCTCTAGATATATCTCCTAAAATCTGGCCATTCCCTCTCTGACCATCCAGATGGAGAAATTGCTTAACATGACAATGCAGCATTTCCTTTGCAGAACTGTGCAGACACAGAACAGGGAAACTGAACACTCACCACTGCTAAGCACACTGAGAGGCAAAATCTCAACAATTAAATTCCTACGTGCTCCCACAGCAGACTAACGAGACACCGTCGCCACAATAAACGGGTGCAAGTAAGGCAAAAGGAAGAATTCCATTTAAACTGCCTCTCCCAATTCCCACATCTGAATCCCCATCTTGTGAGAAGATGCTGAGGCAACTCTACATTTAAGAGCTGAATATTTGAAAGTGCTGCTTGGGATTTGAAACTGCAATGTTTTCTTACTTTTATAAGAGAGACAGTTCCTGTGGTAGCTCGCAGCCATTCTACAATTTTCACTAGCAAAAATGGACAGAAGATGGGGATATAATAAATATATACTGGGTCTACTGATCAGGAGAAGCTTTATCAGTCAGCTGGGGCACATCTGGGAAAAAAAGTCACTCAGGTGCATCTCTAGCATCCCATTCAATTAACATACCATTAAAAATGGTTTGTCCCTGTTCAGCCTGCTGCGTTACCTGATAAGTCAACATAGTTAAAATGTATATTTAAATGCAGAAAACAGTGAAATGTTTTCTTTGTGAAGCAGAAAACAAGCCCTGCTTACAGGTATTTTAAAGCATTTGAAATAATTGTGCTTTACAGGTTGCTTAGCAGATCGCTCATACTGATCTTTTACCATATATTTTGAACTTTCATGCCCTTCAAGGAAAATTAAATAATTTCCTTATAGAAAGTACACACAAAATTATGCAAAACACAGTCAAATGGACTTATAAAAATTACATCTAAGGAAAAAAATCACATTTGCACCTCAAAACCAGGTAACCGGGAAGTTACTATTATAAATTCATTAGAAGATGATGTATTTTACACCAGTAAATGTGAATTTGGCGTAAGATTGCTGTGCTTTCTGAACTGCAGTGGGTGTGATGATACTTCAGCAGCAGTGCTGGGACTGGGTTAAATAGGTTATGAGGCCTGAACCACCCTCCCCTAGGTGCTGAAAACAGAGAGGGCCTGTAATGGATGAATTACCCTGGACAGTTCACAGAGGTGTTATTAAATAACACGTAAACTGGTTAAACCTGGTGACTTGTTCTGTGTCTAGAGCCTAGCACAAATGATTCAAATGCATTGAAAGGACTTTGCCTCTTTGATTTCTCACTTCACTTCCAAAAATGCCAGTGGACCTGACAGCACACTCTCACTATTCCTACACCTGAAATACTTTTCCATTTGTTTTCATGCTTCGCTATAATTCATGACCAACACCAAAATATGTGCCCTACTATGTCTACTTCACTAGATTTTTTGACAGATCCTTTTAAGTCTCAAATAATTCCTTAATACTGAAATTTAAGCATGATGTGTGATCTTCTTGTACGCCTGAAGATGCTCCTCCCTCCTGTCTCTTTTTCAGGACTGACATGCAAACCTTCTGGTGTGCCTCCAGCCATATGTAGCCTTCATGCTGAGTCTTAGGAACAGACAGATGAATCCAATAGTTTGTAGTTAGGACACTTTTCTAGTTCCTCAATCATATGGATTCTAAAAACATCACAGATCAAATATATTTTAAACAAGCAGTGCCCTGAAGGCCACACCATTCCTATTTCACCATCCGTAAAGCCTCTTCAACTTGGTGATAGCATTATCTGCACACTGGTTTGATGAGTTTTATCTCATTTGCTGTGAATTTCCCTCTTTTTTTGAACTGGGTCAGTGGGAGGGCATATGCTCTTCTAATCAAAGACCCTCAGAAATGAAGCAGATGATGATATCTTTTGAGTCCAGGCATCTTTAAGAGAATTTTTCTGCTTCCTTTGAGCACATACGTGTGTGTTAGTTTACACCTAGAAGCTCTAATCTAAACCACCCTGGTTATTACAACTTTTAGTTCAGATGAAAGGTAAGTTTTCTTTTTCTCTAGCAATTAGTCAGGATGGAATGATAATACTGGCATATATTATTATCCTTTGTGCACAGACCGAACTTTAAAGACATTTTTGTCTTTAATCTGGTTCCTGCTTAGTTCCTAAACAACCAAACATGTTAACACCATCACAGGAAAAAATCCTTCATGTTTGTAATTTGTAGCCAAATTAAGCAGCTTGCTCTATGGTTATCAGAAGTATAATAAAATTCCAGAAACATACTCACTTGCAGCTAATTCCTGTAAGGCACACACCATATACATTTCTAGAAAGCTTGAAGGAATCCAACTGCCAGCTCAGAGTATGCCTCACAGTCAGCCTATTCCCCAAAGGGATGCCACAGTTTTAAAAGAGATTTAAAAAACGTGCTCATCCCCTGATGGCACTCTGTAGTACTGGTGCCTCTGGTGTTCTGTCAGTAAATGCAGCAGTAACTTATTTGCTTCTGACTGGCTTCTGAGTGAATACATACCCCAGGGAGGCAGCTTTGCAAAGCACAATGATTTTAAAATAGAGCCTGGGCTTTCAGTGAGGGGCAGCCAGTGGTTAAGGCAGCAAGAACGTCTTGTTGACGCTGGGGGCTCAGCCTCTCCCAGTCACTTGGGCTCCAGCTTCTGCCTTGATACAGACTGAAGAGATGCAGGAAACCTCCTGCCATCCAGCCTACAAGCATGATATCCTTTTAAACATACACGTTTCCTGATAGGCAAGTTGATGTCTGTGCCACTTAGGATCTCAATGGTAAATTCTCCCTGGAACAGCATATGGGCCTGGAAGGCAGCTGTCCTGCTTGGTGAGATCTAAGGGTGCAAAAGGTGGGAATCCTGCCAGAAGCCTCATCCCTAGCTGCCAGATTGAAAAGTCTTCCCTCTTGGGAGGGGAGAGCGGGAGCAGGA
>VYZP01004322.1:1955-29077 GCA_013400635.1 Hypocryptadius cinnamomeus | reverse complement strand
GGACGGGCCGCCGCACCCACGGCCACGGGTGCGACACCCACGGCCACGGGTGCGACACCGCCACCTCAGCCGCGGAAACATCCATCCAGCGCTGGAGCGCGGAGCCCCGCGCAGCACCGGACCCGCTCCCCCAGCCGCTCACCCAGAAGGTGGTGGAGTAGGTGATGAGGCTGAGCTTGAGGCACAGGTACGAGAGCCGCCCGCAGTAGCGCGCCCGCTCCGGGTCGCNGCCTGAGGATTTTATTGACTCTTTGTAGTTGCTCGCTCTGGATTTTCAGTGCTCAGCCGCTCGGTCGGGATTAGCCCCGCAGGGGAAATAGATCTGACTGCTCCAACAGGAATCTGGCAATGCTACAGCATCCCCAAACCTCTGCCATCGCCGCTAAAACAGCCGGGACAGAAATACGGCCGTGGGAAGCCGCTGCGTGGGCGCTCAGGGTTTTGGTGGAGCATCCAAAAGCTGGCAAAGCAGGATCACTGCACCCTGCACCGGCACGGGGAAGCGTTCCCGGGGCATTCACCTCTGTGTGTGTCACCCACGGATTGCACATGCGAGGAGGGTCACGTCCTGCCAGCGACAGCAGCCGCTGGGCATACTGCGCTGGCCTCGCTCTGTGCCTGCACCGAGCTCCATCCCCGTCCCGCCGCTGTGGCAGAGGGTCCGTGCAGGGTCTGACACGGCGATCATGAACTGCAAGCGCCATTCATGCCTCCCGGATGAAATAAGCCCTTTCAAGCCCGCAGTGCTGCACTCCTGTCCCACAAAGGGCTATTTTCCCCCGGGGGAAGAAAGTCTCATTCAAAGCGGCAGACAACTGTCACAGAGTCGGTTGTTTCATCCCGGCCAGGAGCAGAGACAGATGGCATCGAAAATCAGTGTCTGGTGTCAGAGGAGATGAAGTGGGGCAGCATTTATCCTTAAGTTACCTAGCAAGGAGACTGGAAAACCTCTGAGCTGCGTGTGAGAACTGTGTAAACGTTTCAGTCACACATCATTTCTTTAGGTCGTACAGTGCACCAAAGTCTCGTTTCTAAAGGCTAAAAAATATCCCTGGATAATTCTATTATAAAAAGTACTATTGCTACCGCCTGCAGTGCTACTACATTCTGCTTCTGGAAAACAATCCAGTCCAGGACACTCCCAGCAACAGAACAGCTCTTCACCTCTAATGTTTCTGACAGAAATACAATGTCCCTAGAGCATTCATCCTCTAAAATATCAACAGCTTCAATTTTCAGAGAGATTTGCAAATATCCCTGACACTTAGCAATGGCATGCAGGCTGGAAATCCCATCACATGTAGTTGCTGGGAATTAGTGTCTGTCTCGTGGTCTTCGTGTCTCAGGGGTGTCATTCACATCCAAGCATGTTCTTGTCACTTAGGCATCTTCCTTGTTGGACTGTTTAACTAAATTAATTGTTCTGGTTTGACTTTTTTAATACCTTACCTTGTCCTTTGTGCTGATTCCTGCGCATAAAATTTCAGGGTACTTCCTGCTGGATGGGGAAGCTGAGCAAAGGAGTGTCCGTTTTCCTGTTGTTTTCCCTCAGAACTGAGTCAGTGTATCAAAACAGGTTCCTGTTTTGGAACTGCACAACAATAATTGGGCGATCCCTTTCTTTTCCTGAACCCCAGACTTTGTACAAATGGCAAGATTTCTGGACACAATCATAGTTTGGCAGCAAATGGTGGTTAAAGTAAGATGTTGTGGACTGCCTAAGGGTTCACTGTGATTGTGTTCTCTCCCCCTGAGCCCAGTAAAGCACAGGGCTGCAGTTTTCCAGCAAAGAGCCTGGCAGATTGTTCATTACAGCATCTGCTCCTGGGACCATCCAACAGCACAACTAGCAGTGGTTTTGTTCATATTAAGGATCAGTAGCTTCCACATTTCCTCACTCATCGCCAGGGGTTGTCCTGCAGGCACCAAGATCCATGGTCTGCAGAGCATTTGCCCCAGGGCTTTAGGAGCCCTGCAGAAAGAAGTGAACTACAGCTAGCCCTGCACCAAACCATGTCAGAAAGACCCAAAGCTTTTCAGTGCTACCAGAGGCAATTTTGCTGCTTCCTTCCAGCCCAGGTCTGGCTGAGGAAGCTGCAGGCCAGCTGCACTTTGCCCCACCCAAGGTGGATGCTCATGGTCCTCATGTCCTGCTCTCCGAGCTGCTCCCTGGACAAAGGTTCTTCCTCCAAAAGCAGAGTCCAACTTGCAACACAATTAAAGCCTCTACTGCCTATATTACCTTGTATTATGTTTCCAAGGCACAAAACACCCCTCAATCACCCTTCCTGACCTTGCAGACCCACATCTTTTGTTTATATCTCACCCTTTGCTCAGACCTGAGACTGGTGATTCAGCGCAGTAACGTTTGCCCTTGACAATCCTGCCCATAATAAAAACAACAGTGAAACCAGCCAAACCCAAACCCCCTGCTCTCAGGTCGTCCCTTTCTCTGGTGTAACTCCAAAACCACTGGTGGGGCAGGTTTTACCCACTTCTCAGGCAAATGCGACTTCCCTGAGGAATCTGGAGCCAGCCTGTGTCAAAAATTGCTCCAGTTTTCAAGTCAAAAGGCTGATAGCAAACACTAAATCGCTGGCCAGGCTCCAGGATGATAACCTTGTCAATGCACAACCAGCAAAGGAATAAAAGGAGTGGGTGTGGATACAGGAAGGCAAATCCCTCCTGACTCGTACGATGAATGTTGACCAAAGGGTGGCTGCTCTTCGATTATCACCTGAGTAACAGACCAGGGACTGGGGCAGATGGTTCACAAGAAGGTTCCTAAGAAACCTGAGCACCCTGAATGTCTTCAAAGTCAGCTGAGAGAGGTTGCAGCTTCCCCACTGAAGGGTCAATAAGCGCAGCCCTTTTTCTAAGCACTTGCTTCTGTTCTACTTTCTGTAAGTAATAAAGCACTTTAGTGCACTCCCAGTGAAATGTGTGGAGGTTTTTGCTCCTATTCTCTTTCAAATTTGCAGGGATTTCAGACAGCATATTAAAAAAAAATTTGAAGAACACTATTAGCTGTTGAATTGGTATTGCAAGTCATGAACAGCCCTCCTGAACTGTGTACAGAAAGTGGAAGGTCCCTAAGCTGTTTAATGAGGTGTAAGACTTTGAAGAAGCGCCTGGAAGAGCTTTGCAATGCACTCTGGAAGATGTGTACAAGTGTACCTTTTAGTTTGTGGGTAGGGAAGTGAGAGGGATTACCTGCAAGGAAGAGGAGGAGACATTATATGCAGGACTACAGGTACTGATTTCTTTAAAAGCAACACCTGGGCAATATTGTAAGAGAAAACCCGCTTGAAAGAGTTGGTTAGGTGATGGGTTAACTCAAGGCTGCCTCCAGAAATTAATGAAGCAAGGAAAGATTCTGGGCTGAGCTGGTGCAAAGGATCCTGAGCTGATAAACATTGCCCTGTTACAGGAGAGCCTGGCGCAAGCTGCAGGAGCTGGAAAACTGCTGCCATCCCAGCACTACAGGCACTCTGAGTCCTGAAGGCATCTTTACATACCTGAAACCCCTTCAGCTCCCAGCTGAGCAGGCATGAGTGAGTGCCAAGTACTCTTGGAAATCTCAGCCTCAGAGCGTCACTTCTGTTTTGCTTTAAGCTGGCAGCGAGCAGGAGCTCTGTGCTCCGAGCAGAGTCAGGGGTTCCTCTTTCCTGTGAGAACCTGAAATTTCTGCGTGCATGAGGTCACCTACAGCACACACTGGGAGAGGGGATGCAGCCATCCAAAAGGAAGGATCTTACTGAATTGCATCAAATATAGTTTCTCTCTTGCTGTGAGAGATCATAGGAAGTCAGGCAGGGTCCTGGAAACGAGGATTGCAGGACTGGTAAACCTGGAGAAATAACTACCCTTGTATGTAAGCCTGTAAAATCCTGACAGAGCAGCGTGGCCCTTGCAGAGGTTATTCAAAACTGAGTGCAGCAAGGGGGAAAGCTTCACATACCACTTTGCCACATTTCATTTGATGTCAAATTGGTTGTTTAGTTTTCCCCTGCAAGAGACTCCACCTCCTTTCAAAGTCCCCTTAAAACCTGTTGAGATTTTATCCCAGTGCAACTCCTGCCTCATGCTTGATAGGGAAAGAACAGCAAACGTCCTCAGTTCCACTGCAGGGGATTCAGACACCTGGTGCTTTAGAAAACTGCTGCCCTGACAAAGGATTCTACTTGGATTGAAGTGTTTTTTGGCTTCCATTTATGTTCTCTTGTCCCTAAAAGTAATCTGAAGGAAGACATCACTTGCCGCTGACCTGGAAAACATCTTCCTTTCCCTTTCGTTTCTTCCTTTTTCAGAGGAAAAAGAAACTTGAAGAAGAGAGTTGTTCTTCAGTTTTTTTGCTCTTCAAGCATAGGTTAAAATGCCAGGGAAGAAGGAGGAGGCCCTTGGCATCGCTCATCTCCTCCTGGAGCTGCATTGCATCACTCGGAAAACAGGAGGAGAGGACATGAGACAGCTCATCCCGATGTCCTTTTAACAGCACTTGGTTAAATGCGTGGAAATTCATACACCAGCATCCACTGCAAGGAAATGAGCAGATGCCAGAAGATTTTCTTCTGCACTTGCAAGAAGTGAAAAGCCATGGGTGTGTTTTCCGTTTTTAACGCCAGCAACGCTTCGCAGGCTGGCTCCCTGGAGGATGGCAGCAACTGGACAGCAGCAACCCAGTTCAGCCAGCCAGGCTGGAGGATTGCTCTGTGGGCCATCACCTACTCCTTCATCGTTGTCACATCCATCCTTGGCAACGCCACCATCATCTGGATTATTGTGGCGCACAGGAGGATGAGGACCGCGACCAATTACTTCATCGTTAACTTGGCCCTTTCGGACCTGCTGATGTCCGCTTTCAACACCATCTTCAACTTCATCTATGCCAGCCACAATGTCTGGTATTTTGGTGAGGAATTCTGCAGGTTTCAGAACTGGTTCCCCATCACTGCAGTGTTTGTGAGCATTTACTCCATGACAGCCGTGGCTGCAGAGAGGTAAGAGGCGAATGGAGAAGATGAGGTCCGAAAAGATCCCCTGTAAGTCGTGAAAAAAATCATTGCAATGGTTTGGCCCCCCACTCTGTCAGGTGCCTTATCAGCAAAGTGTAAGGAGTGCCAGACTGTGGGGTTTGATGCTAATTATGGCGTGATCTGGTTTTTATCCCTGGTCTGAATCACCTCCCAATCTGTAACGAGTGGAAGTGGCTGGTATTTTTGTTGTTACCACATTATTGATCATAAATTGTTTCCCAATCATCCTGAAAACTCTCGTGTGGCTTTGTTGTTTGTTTTTTTTTAACCATGAGACTGATACATCCATAAAAAGGGGAGAGAATATGCTGCAGGCTGCTGAAACTATCAGCAGCCCTAATCCTGCTGTGAGTCCAGCAAACCACCAGAAATAATGGGCATTAGATTAGAAATGGCAGAGTCTGCTCTCCTGGTTCATTAGAATTGCTTATTCCGAGAGGGAGGGAAGTAATTACAGCGATTCCGTTTGACTTCTGGGGCAATTTGGTATTTTCATAAAATTCACTTCCAACTGCCAAGTCACTTTTACTTAAGCTTTAATTTCTGGAGCCTGACTGTGTTTACAGCTCATTGTTAAGTAGCATGAAGCTGGTTTTCCTTTTTGCTAGAAAGTGGCCAAAAGCCTGTGGGAGTTTGCTCCCTTAAAGGCAATGCTGTGTGCAAGAAGCAGAGGAGGTTATTTCCCTTTAGGCTCTCTGCCCTCCTTCCTTCCTTCCATCCCTACTTCCCCTCTCCCTGCTGCAGCCTCACGGGGAAGGACTTCCCTGGGGCAGCCTGACCCAGCGAAATGCCAGTACTGCTTTATCAAAGGAGTGAAATAGCTGCACTCCTTTATCAAAGGAGTGAAATACCTGCACTCCTTTATCAAAGGAGTGAAATAGCTGCACTCCTTTATCAAAGGAGTGAAATACCTGCACTCCTTTATCAAAGGAGTGAAATAGCTGCACTCCTTTATCAAAGGAGTGAAATACCTGCACTCCTTTATCAAAGGAGTGAAATAGCTGCACTCCTTTATCAAAGGAGTGAAATACCTGCACTCCTTTATCAAAGGAGTGAAATAGCTGCACTCCTTTATCAAAGGAGTGAAATACCTGCACTCCTTTATCAAAGGAGTGAAATAGCTGCACTCCTTTATCAAAGGAGTGAAATACCTGCACTCCTTTATCAAAGGAGTGAAATAGCTGCACTCCTTTATCAAAGGAGTGAAATACCTGCACTCCTTTATCAAAGGAGTGAAATAGCTGCACTCCTTTATCAAAGGAGTGAAATACCTGCACTCCTTTATCAAAGGAGTGAAATAGCTGCACTCCTTTATCAAAGGAGTGAAATACCTGCACTCCTTTATCAAAGGAGTGAAATAGCTGCACTCCTTTATCAAAGGAGTGAAATACCTGCACTCCTTTATCAAAGGAGTGAAATACCTGCACTCCTTTATCAAAGCCCTGCTGTTGACTTTGCAGTTTCCTCCAGGTTCCCTGTATCCACAGGGGCTCTTGCAGCTCCCTCGGGAGGGGAGCCAGCCTCCCTCTGGAGCCATCCAAAAATCTTTGCTGCCTGAGCCATCGGGGTCGCAGCTCGGATCAGCCCGGCACAGCCGGCCTCAGGAAGCAATCACACACCAATCTCACCTGATAAACAGGCTGGGAGAGGGAAAAGGGCTTTTCTCACGTGTGATGCCCGCTGAAACCTGTGCAGGAGCTGGGGACAAGGCACACTACGGGACAGGGCTGAGGGATGTGTTAGTCAGTCTGCAGTTGTCCAGATGAAAGCAAATCCCTATTTAGAATCAATGGCAGCTCAGTTTTAGACTCAAATACTCTTTTGCTGCTCCTGGCTGTAAATCAAGGGTTGTTGTTAGCTGCTATTTTATACATGTTGTCTGACAAAGAATATTTTTAAAAAGCTGTTTCAGCTTGTAGTCATGTCTTCTTACTCTTGTTCCTTAGGGATTTTTGGTGAAAGCACCTATAGAGCCAAAATCTCTTTAGTTATGTGGCACAGATCAGAAAGAGAACTTGGCACCTCGCTGCAAACCATATTTAGCTATTCTTTAGTTAGCCTTAAAATAGAACCTGACACTGTCTCCTGGAAACTCCGCGCTTCCATTTATTGTTAAGAGAACTTGTGTCCACTCCAGCTGCAATGTTTAACTTCTACAAGAACATCTTCTGAAGTGGTTTATTTTAAGGAAGGAGGCTGAGAAGTGATAGCTCTAAGTCACTTTTTTCTGGCATGGAAAAGCCCCTGGTGATATTGCTCACTGTTGGGTCTAGGATCATTCAGTTTCCCCATTCCCAGAGCAGCTGTTCCCACTGCAGTGCTCAAGGCAGAAATGAGCCTTATTGATCAGCTCAAATTTCACACTCTGCTTAGCAAAGTCTCCTATGACCTGCTTGGAAAGAGCACTAGAGGGTCCAAAATTCTGCTTGTTTTGTCTACATGCATGAGGAGCAGAGGAAGATTGTAGTCCCAGCATCCTGGGATGTCACAGGGGCATTGAGAGAGGGCACAAGGAGCACAAGAAGCAGGGGGGCAAAGGCTGTGCTGCCACACAGCAAGAGGGGCCAGGAGATCTCAGCAGGTTTGATAAACCTCCCAGCTTGCAGGAGCTCACCTAAAATCACCCCTTGCCTCAGGAGTGCACCCCTGACAGCGAGGGGAAAGCCTGCACCCAGCCCTGTATCAGCTTTGATGCCTGCAGCACGGGCTGCAGTGACAGCACAGTGGCTGGCATCATTTATTCCCACCACTTGCCATTCACTGAGGGCCACAGATCACCATTTCAGGCACTTCTGTGGGCAAACACTGTGGAGAATATCCACCAGGGGATTCCTCCCTGAGCAGACTGTATCACACTGCCTATGGCAAGCTAAAGGAAAGCGAGGTGACATGAAAATTTTATATCTGAATAAGGCCCTGCTGCTGTGCAGCCCTGGATTGCTCACTGTGCTGCCTGCCCTGCAGCAGCAGCTGGGCAGAGCTCCCTACCAACAGCCTGGCCAAGACACAGCACAATTTGTCAGATTTTTTCTATGAAAACCAGGAGGCAATGGGCATTTTCCACTCTATTTTGCCTGTGTTACAAAGCATGACAAAGCATAGGGACAGCATGACAAGAAATGCATAATTGATTGTGTACTCGTTACAACACCGTGCATTTCCACACAGGGAACTTAAAACCAGAGGGCTCATGAGTAATCCAATAGTCAGATGTGCCTGAGGGCTCTGAGCAGGTGTGGATGAAAGGGTCAGCCCTTCCCTCCTCTGCAAGCACAAGTGGCAGTCACAGACAGAGGCAGACAGCAGGAGTTTTCCACAGCTCAAAATCAGTGGGGGAAAAATCGGGGTAAAGGGTACTCAAGAGCCCAGTCTGCTCTTGTGCTAGTATGGAGCATCAGAGATGGACATAATTAGGAAGAAAAAGCATCCTTGGCTGGGCTTTTTTTGGTAAGGCACTTGCAAAATTAACTTTAATAAAAGAGTGAGAATACTTTTCACAAGGGCCTGGAGTGACAGGATGGGAGGAATGGCTTCACACTGATGGAGTGAAGGTTTGGGTGGGATATTGGGAAGAAATTCTTCCCCTGTGAGGGAGGTGAGGCCCTGGCACAGGGTGCCTAGAGGGGCTGTGGCTGCCCCATCCCTGGAAGTATTCGAGGCCAGGTTGGACAGGGCTTGGAGCAACCTGGGATAGTGGAAAGTGTCCTGCCCATGGCTGGGGATTGGAACTAAGTAATCTTTAAGGTGTCTTCCAACCCCAAACCATTCTGGGATTCTATAAAAAATTCTTTAAGGGGAATACTTGCAAAACCTGTATGCAGAAGACATAAAAGACTGCTTCCTCCTCACACCAGAAGCATCCATCCATGTGGGTTTAATAAATCCTGCCCTAAGACTTGCCATCATTCTCTCCAGAAGGGATTTAGTTCCCTATTATTTACAGCCTGGAACCTGTCAAAATGTCTGTATGAATAAAGCCCACTCACACCTGGTGAGTTTTTACACTTGCTGGTTGGTTGTACAGATTGCCAATCTCGCTGTAAAAGCACTGCCCCTGTTTCTTGCAGGTATGTGGCCATCATTCACCCCTTCAAGCCCAGGCTGTCTGCTGGAAGCACCAGAGTCATCATTGGCATCATCTGGCTGGTGGCATTCGGGCTTGCCTTCCCGCAGTGCTTCTACGCCGAGATCACCGTGGACAACGGCACCATGAAATGCATCGTGGTCTGGCCTGACGATGTTGGATCCAAGCACCAGCTGGCGTAAGAGACATGATAAAACTCCCAATTCAGGCTAAAGTTAACCAGGAAAATAATTTCCAAACTGCTGGCTATGGAGAGTGCTGGGAGAGAGAGCTGGGGCAGCCCATCCAAACTCAGTTTGAGCCAGATGTGGAAAAAGCTGCCAGGTTCAGGGCAATCCTGACCCTGCCCTCCTCCCCTGCTTTGAGAACTGGTGATGATGTCCAGAAACCCTACACACATGGCTTGGGGAATTTAGGAAAAACCAGTGCAAAAAGTCTCTAAACAATCAGTAAATCCTGGTTTCAAAGGTTCTGGATTTTCTTCCTCCATCAGGCAGGAAGAAACTGGGTATCTTTAATGCTGAGAAGCCACGTAATTAGTTAAAAATTATGCTGCTCTTTGTGGGGGTAAAAGGAAAATAAAACCTGAGAGCAGCATGTTTCAAACATCCTAAGGTTTTATAGACATATTTATCTGGGCACACATCTGCGCTCCTGAAGGTTCCTGAGCCTCACAGCGATTTCCTCCTGCTTGAAAGCAAGATTGTTCAAACAGATGAGGCAGGCCATACCCTGCATCCAGGGCATCTGCTGGGATTACTCATCAGTCAAAGCACGCCATGCACCTTTGAGAAATTTATCAAACAAAACATATTTATACAAAGTAGCAATGGAAGAACTGAGGAAAAGGAACAAATCAATTAACAAAGTGCAAAGAATTTTTCAAGCCAAAACCCACTGTGAAGGCTCCATGCACGTGGGGCATTTTCCCTGCTCAGTCTTCATCTGTGGCAGGCAGCTGGATGCCTCCTGCACTTAGCCATTACCAAACTGATTTTCACACTAATATGTGCCAAGTTGCATGACCTTTGTGTCATTTTGGGCAAGCTGCAGCATGTTCAGACAGTGGTTGCCAGTTGTTCCCAGCTGAGCAAAGAGTAAGATCAGGCTCAAACTTCTCATGCTCCTCCTCCTGGGGGCTCCTTTTTGGTACCCTCTGGTACTTTTTGGGGAGCAGAGTGCCAGGCTCCTGTGGATAGAGGAGGAGGGAGAATAGATAATCACTAACACATGAGTCACTGGTGACTATTCCATTCAGATGAAAAGCATGAGGTTTATCTCTCCCACATCCATGGCATGGAAAGGATTCAAAGGAGCTCCCCAGCATGCTGACATAGTCCCTGTGGGCTGGAAAGGCTGGTCCTGAACGTGGCAAATAGCAGGGCAGGTCCTTTCTGGGATCTCCAGCTGAAGAGCAGCAGCTCCTGACCACAATCCATCACTCACCAGCTCTCTCTCCCTGAACAGCCTCAGATCTGCAGGTTTTGGTATCTCTCTTAGAAAGGAAGTGAGAAACATTGCTCCCCAGAAATCATACTGAGTGAGGGGTTTGTTGGGACAGATGCCTGCAGCACAGGCCATGGAGAAAAAGCCATGTGCAACCATTCATATACTAGTCCAAACAACAAGGAAAAGAAATGTTAAGAAACCCAAAGAAAAACAACAAAAAACTTGAGAGCTGGGTTCCTATATTGACTGTGTGTCCTCTGAATGCACTTTGTTAATTGATTTGTGTGTCCTCTGTGAGACTGCAAGCCTCTGCTAAAAGATCAATGATGTTACTCTGTCTTGAAGGAGCCTAGAATCCAGCCCAAGGACCCCCATCACACCAGCAGAGAGATGAGATTTTGCTGCTTACTGAAGTCCCTGTAACATTAAAAGGCATGTGCAGCCATTCATATACTAGTCCAAATAACAAGGAAAAGAAATATTAAGAAACCCAAAGAAAAACAAAAAAAAAATTAAGAGCTGGGTTCCTGTGTTGACTGTGTGTCCTCTGAATCCTTTGCAGTTGAGTAAACCCATCTTTCAAGATTTCTAGACTCCAGAACAAAGGAAAATCCTTTCTGCAGGAAAGAGGTCTATAATTATGACAGAAGGAAGTAAAAAAAAAAAATTATAATAATTTTAAAAACCCCAAACAATGCACTACTGACTGCCAGTGCCTGAAAAATACTGGCTATAAAGGATATAGAAGTTTAACCAGAGTAAAGAACCTTAATCACAGAGGATTTTTCTTTTGGTGACAAGTTAACTTTGCAGCAAAGCAGTAAAGCTATAAGATTAAAAGTTTCTTTTTTACGTGTGTTCAAACTCAGGCTCCCATCCTCCCTTCCTCCTGCCAGGATAGGAACCCTAAAAGGGCTTTGCTGCACTCCACACACAGCATTAGACCTTCAAAAGAGGAACTGCTCTGGGCACAGTAGGAAAAAGTGGAAGACAGGCAGGGACAAACATGCCACATCTCACAAATGTAATATTTTTCTTTATGCAGCCACCAGTCTGGTATTTGCATCCACCCCAAGGGACAAACACCACTGTGGGCCCCAACACCCATTTCAACAGCAAAGCACTCCTGTGAGGAGTAACCCCAGAGCCTTGTCAGACTGAGAAAGACCATTTGCACCCCCAGCATTTCGGGGTCACTGCCAGCAGCATGTGCCGGAGCCCTCCTGCCTAATCCTGCTTTTCACTCTGTTTATGTTAATTTGACAGCTGCTGTAAGGGACTGAGCAGGTTGTTCCCTTCCCATAAATGGTGCTTGCTCAAACTAATCAGCCCCCAGCATGAGGGAGCCAGCAGAAGTTTGTGGGGTGACATGGAAAACTGGAAAGGGCTGAGGTTAAAATGCAGCTAAGGGGATGGATGCCAGTGCTTTCAGCTGGAGCAGTGGCTGAGTGGCCTGTTGGTGGTACATTAACTGTGTGTGCTCACACAAATAAAAACAGCCAGATACACAAATACAGGCAACATCCCTTCCTCACTGGCTGCATCTTTGTGTACCCTGTTAGCAGCCAGGTACCTTTTGCAGTCCCTGATGTGGCTTTTCTCCACTGTTCCCACTGCTGCATTCATCAAGTTACTCTATCATTTCTGGACTTTTCTTTTTCCCTACCTGTGGTTTAAAGGCTTGCACTTTTACCACCATCTCTCTGTGTCTCTCCTGGCTGCAGGGGGATTGCAAAGCTCAGTGCAGGTGGCTCTGGACTGCAAGCCTCTGCTAAAAGATCAGTGATGTTACTCTGTCTTGAAGGAGCAGGGAATCCAGCCCAAGGACCCCCATCACACCACCAGAGAGATGAGATTTTGCTGCTTACAGAAGTCCTTGTAACAATAATTACAGGCAAATTTTCTTCTTTGTGGTTTTGCTAATAGGAGCCAGCATACATATCCAAAAGCCAATTTCTGAAAGAGCTCTCCAAGAGCCATACTGACTGTGAAAAACTGCCTGTTCTTCTCTTTCAGGTACCACATTGCCGTGATTGTGTTGATTTATTTGCTGCCTTTAATGGTGATGTTTGTTGCATACAGCATTATAGGAGTTACTCTGTGGAGCAGCACAGCTCCAGGCAACCACCTGAACAGAGTCCACTACCAACACCAAGTCAATGCCAAAAAAAAGGTCAGAAGAGAAACTTAAGTATCATCACCCCCAGCACACCAGCCCTGCTGGCTCCAGTTCCAAAATGTTCCATAAAAATCTTGTGGGATTGGGCTTGAAAGGTTAACAAAATATTTCGGGTCTGGGGTAAAGGGACCCAAAATGCCTGCAAGTTTGAAAAAAATGGTGATTGCATGCAGCAGGCAGCCTTCAAGGAAGAAAGGCTCACAGCAGCAGGCTGGCTGCCAGCAGCCCTTAGAGAGTGAAGAGAATCCACAGGTTGCAGGATAAACCAGGGTGAAACTCTGGAGAGGGTGGAGCAGTCTCAGTGTAAGAGCAGCGATCTCGTTCCCCTGCACACCTCCCTGCTGCAGCTACAAGCAGTTCCTCTGCAGAGGAACTCAGTGCCCTGGGAGAGGTTTGCTTTAACCCCCGCCCTGTTCCCATCACCAGGGCACTCCCTCCCTCCCTGTCCCAGTTTCCATGGCCAGAGCACTCCCTCCCTGCTCCCAGTTTTCATCACCAGGGCTGGTTTCTTTGCCACAGCAGTCCAGGTCTCCATTCCATACTCTGCACTTTGAGAGGGCAAACCAGGCTCAAAGTGACACCAGCACACCCCACTGCCCCAGCAAGCCCAGTCCCCCAGAGCCCAGGAACAACTCCTTGGTTTTGTTTTCCTAGTTTGTGAAGACAATGGTGGTAGTGGTGATCATTTTTGCTGTCTGCTGGCTGCCCTATCACATATACTTCATCCTGGGGAGCTTCAAGGAAGACATCTACCAGCAGAAGTACATTCAGCAGGTGTATCTCGCAGTCTTCCTCCTTGCCATGAGCTCGACAATGTACAACCCCATCATCTACTGCTGCCTGAACCAGAGGTGAGGTAGTGTGAGCATGTGTGCACAAACTAAAATCTCAGCCTGAAAAAAGCATAAATCTCTGGAGGTGAGAACAGCTGTGATTTTCAGCTGCAGTCCTTAGGCCAACGAGACACCCTAAGTTGCCCTGTGCTGATAATGGGATGCACTTGGAGCTTTTAACTCAGCCTGTAGCATTTCATGTCTCTGAATAAAGCACAGGCAGCAGGCACAGGACCAGCACAGCCACATTTGCACCCATTTCCACAGGCAGACCATCCTGTTCCCAAGGGAGGGATCTGTAATCCCTGCGCTGCATCTGCTGAGCTAATGCTGGGCTGGCTCAGCCACCTGCTCTTCCCAGGCCACCCCCAGCACAGTCCTGGGCTCAGCCCCACGGGTGGGAAGCAGGAGCAGCCCACAGGTGACTGTGAAGGTGCCATCGGGACGTGTCACCCCCAGGGAGCAGCTGGGGGAGCACATCCCCAGCGTGCCAAGAGATGTCCCTCTCGCTCTGCGCGATGCGGAGCGCAGGGAGCTGCCCCGGCTGCCCGCGGATCTCCGTGCCAAATCCCGCACCCATAACCCCCCAGCCCTCTTCAGGCTCGCTGTGAGCTTCAAAGGCAATAAATGTGTGGTTATCAGCACACGTCCCGTGCAGTTTCACTGGGACTGCAGCAGCCCAGTGTTGAACTCCAGAGCGATGCTGCGAGGCTCGCTCCTGTCAGCTGGCAAAAGAAGAGTTTTGCAGCCCATTCACCCAAACTGCATTTAACGTGAAGCATTTAGCATGAAACACACAAACATGTCCTCGTCCTCCCCTCTCAGAAAGCAGACAGCTTCCTCATTTAGTTATTCATAGTTTTTTTTAAAAGCTCCCAGTGGGTAAACACATGTATTTTCCTCAGATTTTCTGTGTCTCAGAAATGCAGTTACCAGCACGCCCAGCACCATCTACTGAGCACACCAAACTCCCTGCCACTTCACTGATCTTATATCTTTAATTAAAATACAGGGAAATCTGATCAGAAACTCCTAGCGTACCTCCCTCCATGGTTTCATGCATTTCGCTTTTCACCTCATTTCTTTGATTTCAGTAGAAATATTTATTTCCATAGTCATTCACAGGTAGAACCAAGTCATAAGTTTGTTCACTCTCTGCACAATTAGAAAGATCATTTCACCATTTAATTGCTTTTCTCACTTTCACAGGTTTCGCTCTGGATTCAAGCTAGCCTTCCGGTGGTGTCCCTGCATAAAAGCAACAGAAAAAGACAAACTTAAACTTATGTCCCCATCTCTCTACCAGACAACCCACAGGAAGTCAAGAACAACAAGTTTCAACACAGAAACTCAGCTGAATGAGAAAGAGAAGACATCATTTACCCTCACCCGATTAACACTTTGATTTCCTGCTCCTGGTTCTGGCTCCACGCCCATACACCATGCCAAGGCAGCAGATCTGCAGAAGCCTGAAAAGCAGGTCTTTTTCTCTGGAGCAACTGTTTCCTACAGGACTTCTTTAGATGCCAGCAGCATTGAAGGCAGCATGTTGATAACACTTATATCCATGTAGGTGCAAGCTACAGATATGAGTTTAGCCCTCCCTCACATCAACAACTGCAATACAGAACAGACATCAGGCCCAGGAGGTCAAAAAATCAGCGAAGCAGATCTGAGGCAGTGCCAATCAGGAGAATATCAATTATTCTCTTCTACACCGTGGTCTCCTGATTTCTGTTCCACCAAGACACTTGAATTCAGGAAAGAGGTGATGGAGCAGAAAGGCTGGGGCTCATGTGGCCCAGCTGGGATGGACCCCCAGGGCTGTGTGGGCAGCCAAGCCCCAGGGCTCAGCAGCCCAAGGCACTGTGGACCAAAGCCTGTTTACAACAAAGGCAAATACTCACACATCCAGACTGAAAAATCCAGCCTGCCCTCAAAATTTTCTGCATTCTGGGATTTTCATGCCTGCAATTTCACAGTTCCTTAAGGTTATGTCATTGCACGGATTTCTATAACCTTGTTCCAAAATATGATGTTGGTTTCCTATTAAACCATGCTCAAGTGATTTCTCCTTCACGTTAATTGTGGTACCTAATTTGGAGAGTGAGGCTCTCAGAAGAGTCAGTAGCCAGGGTTGCCCACTGACTTGGTCAGGGCTCATGGATCCAGTCAGAATCCACCTTCTTTACATCCTTTTAGTCCTAACAGCAGTGGTCCATCACTGTCTTTTCCCAGACAGTCTCTTCACCTTCCCTTTCCAGACTTACCCCACATTTATCCTCACTGCTTTTCCCAGGTATGAAAATAAAGACTGAAATATGTCATCTTCCCAGCCTGAGGCATTATGTGCAGGCACACAAACCAGGAGAAGCTGAAATATAAACATTATGTAAAAGTAATACAGCATTTAATAGTGGTGTGATAAGTAGCACCTCACAATCACCTTCACCTCTCATGACAGGTTTGTAAATAATATCACAGAGCCATACCTTATCAATTAAAAAGCTCCTGTGATGTTGACAAGATCCAGTTATTTGAAATATTCTCCTTTGCTCTGTGAAAGCCAAACTACAAAGTGCTGCCAGGCTTAAATTCTGCAGTAAATCCAGAGAAAACATTCATGGCTTGAACTGAAAGAGTACTCAGGGATACGATTTTGCCAAGGCTGTTCCAATACAGGAACGGGATATATGTTCTTCACTTCTCCACCTCCCTGGCCCCGTGGAGAACAATTATGTTTTGCAACAAACTTGTCCCACTCTTGGCACAAGAGAGCCCAGGCCCCTCTGCAAAAGTTCACGATTTTAAACCATTCGAGCAGACGATTTCTAGTCCAGATGTCACCTGGCCAGGCCTCTCCCCAGGCCAGCCTGCTGGGCATTTACAGACAGCCACCACCAAGCCACTCTGCCAGAGGGACTGAAAATCCTTTGGGAGGGATGCTGTGCCAGGCACACATGGCTGGGACCAGGCAGAGACTCCTGCTCTGAGGAACTGAAGGACACCTACTCACAGAGCTCAGTGTTTGATATACATGAGCTGTACTCCCCCTGCCCAGCTGCTGTGAGTCTAAGGCCTTTAAACTCTGCAGCTTTCTGATGCAGAGCTTTTTAGATTAAACAGACCTATCTTGAGCATCCCAGCTTCCCTTTCCCTCTTCCATCACACCTGAACATCCAGCCAGAGCCTATTCCAGATGCCCCAGTGGCACACACGTGCTGCCAGTGCAGTCCCTGACTGGCACTGATGTTTTCTGACAGCTCGAGGCATCTCTTTCTCTTGTTGGGAGCAGAAAGCAGGGGATGATTTCTTCACCTTGCAAAAGGAGTTTTCCGTGCCCTGGTGGACTCAAGGTGCAGATCCTGAGGTTTTATCCCATAGAAACAGCAACAGTTAAGGAAGCAGAGATGCCCTGAGCCCTTGTTACACAGCAGGCTACGTTATTCCTGTGATACATGAGGCAACAGGAACACCATGCC
Organism: Hypocryptadius cinnamomeus; assembly: GCA_013400635.1. NCBI lineage: Eukaryota > Metazoa > Chordata > Aves > Passeriformes > Zosteropidae > Hypocryptadius > Hypocryptadius cinnamomeus. The sequence continues at coordinate 12,014 of VYZP01004322.1, read as the reverse complement.
CCATGGTAAGTACATGCAATTCTCCATTAATAAATATAGACAGGACTAAATACCACACAGCAGTAAAGACATCCAGGTCAGCAATAAATCCCTCCCCTGCATGTTCACTTGTGCTCTAAGTAGCAAAGTAGTCCCTGCAGTCAGTAAAGAAAAACACCTGAAGAATCTCATTCTTATGGCAAAGGAACAAACAAAAAGCACAGAACGGGGTTCAAAAGTTCAGAAACACTTTATTTTGCCTTCTGCTATTTTCTTAAGAAAACAAAACAAAACAAGGTCTGCTTGTTTTAAAACCCATTCAAAAGGCTTCTGAGAGAACCCCAGAGGAGTAAGGAGCAGATGACATTACAACAGTGGTATGCAAATGGTCTTTTCCCCAGGAAATATAAGATTTTTGTGTTCATATTGCAGTAATTACAGCTTGACAGTTAAGAGGACTGTGATTTTATTCACCAAGCCTAAAAGCTTTAAGAAAGACATCTCAGTCATTGCTTGGGTAACATTGGAGACATTTCTTCAGACAGTTATAGCTTGTGATTCACTTGGAACAGTTTCCTAGGGGTAAGAAGTAGTCTGGAAATGGAAATCCCACCATGTCTCCCTTTGGAAAAGAACTGCTGTGTCTTACCAAGTACATCAACTATGGTGCACGGTAGGAAAAGTTAGAAACACAAACTCACTCCCTATTTGTTATGAGCTGGATCCAATAAACAAAACGACCTATGCCAGCATCTCCAAAATCCACAGTCACCCTGAGACCAAGTTTAACTTCCACTTCTCCTTCACCCTCTATCCTGCACTGAGCCTGGCCCTCAGGTGCCAAAGAGCTCCAAACCCAGGTCCCCAGGCACGGCTCACACCACCCCTACAGCACTGCCGACGGCAGGCACAAGATTTGCAAACCTTCAAGCAATTCAAATGCAACGTGTCCCCTGTGCCCAAAAAAAGTTTCTCACCTTCTTCTGTCTCCTGTTTGGGGTCATAGCTGCACGTCAAGGCTGTCAGAGACTATTCAAGCTGTAACGTAAAACGTGTTATTGGAGAAGCACAGCTTTAGTGTACGCAAAAGGGGCTTCCATCTACCACAGCTCCAACACAGGCTGTGCCAGCCAGTGCTGCAGGAGCACCTGACACCGGCATCGACGACGTTAACCCTACGCACACAGGGAGCACATGCCCTGTCCATCACCAGCCTAATGAAACCACACCGCCCTTGGAGCAGCACCCCGAGGTCCTCCTGCACCACAGATCCCCCTGCACAAGATGGGGCACCCAGACAAGCCACACAGCCCCCAAGATTTGGGCGCTGTCAGCGCTGTGCCTCTGCTGAACTACGTTAGGAAACACGAGGCACGGGGACCTGTGTGAATCTGACCCCGAATGCCCGGGAATAAAAACACACACACAAAACACAGGCACCACTGGGATTAGGTTGCAGCTCTCCCTACACAATAGCTCTTCCCAAAGCACTAAGCCACCAGCCAACAGCACCTCTTCCAGAAAGAACCACTAAACACCAGTTAACGCACATCAAAAAAGTTTAATATTTTCACAAGTATCACGTAACACTAGTACCGGAGCTACTAGTGTGCAAAGTAAAAAGACCCTCTACCTTTGCAAAACCAGTTAGGCATGCAATTTTTCAGGTAGACACACACTTAAAGCTGCAATGACTGTTTGTGACTTACAGGTTACTTTACAACATTCACTCACAGTGCACCATAATGCGTATTGAAATGTTATCAATAGGTAGGGCAATCCAAATCTTAGGGAGTGGAATGAGAGCAGAGAAGAGTAGCCTGCAAATTTCCATCTACTTTCTGCAGGAAAAGGCAGCAGGGAAAACCATGCGGACATCTGAAATTCATTTTTGGTAGAAGAGTGGGAATTAAGGACTACTGTGTGGTCTCCCTCTTTGCAGAAAGTGGCGTGACTTACAAAGGTTACTCGACACGTATCTTCCTAACTGCTTCTCAATTTAAGTGATGCAACTGGTATGCAAATATAATAATGGCATCGACTGGACAGAGGACAGGGTACACCACGTGTAAATGATCTGCTGTTGCCTTCGTCCTTGGAATAAGCTGCACCCAATTTTGGCTTTTTGGGTTGTTTACGCACCCGGGTCCTCAAAGGCAAGATCAAAGCACAACCTTCCTCTTCCTTTCTGCGCACTAACTCTGGCTGGGTGTTCTGAGTGACTGCTGGACAGCATTAAAGATTAAAGCTCTGTGTGGAAGCAAATACCCATTTAAGGCGAGAGACGGAAGTAGGCGCATCCGGGGGACGCGGCTGAGCTGCAGGTTTGGTGGAAGGGCAGCTGCAGTGCCCTGACCTAGACTAACAAGAAGAGACAGGAACTATTTTCTATAAGAACCCTTCGACAGAAGAACACAGCACAGCCGTGTAGGGAGCACAGATCTACTGATTTGGCAGGTCTGGAGATTTGGATTACCCCAGTCACCAACCACTCCTTAGGGATTTCTCGCCGAAACGTGACGGATTTCGCCCAGTAACACAACACTACTCACAGAAGCAATGGGGAATACCAGTGGAACCAGATCTGTGGGACAAGGGTGTTTACTTTCACCATGACAGGAGGCATCAAGGAAGCGAGTAAGTCGCGGTGTCACGTCCCACTACAGAGTTACGTGCGTGCACAGTGCTGACACACCAAAATGGTTTCACAACCGCCTGAGACGAAACAACAGCAGGTAGATAATGCAGGAGGGAGCTGCTGCTTCCCCTTCACTTAAAAGCAACAACACCCAGGTCTGGTGGTCAGCGTGCTGGCAGTGTGCTTAACAGGGATGCTGCAAAGAACGCGTTTGGTACGATGCAACGGGAGCTCTCAACGCACATCACTTGGGGGCAATTTCATCTCAGACAACAACTGATTTTTGACAACTGCAGAAATTATAGACTGGTTTTTTCTCCATGACCTACAGATGGGGAAGGTACCAACAAGGTGAGTAAGAAACATGCAGATTGGGGTCCAGAAACAGGAGATATTATTAAGAGCACACATTCTATCTTGTATCCTATTTTTTTTATGTCATTAGTTGTAATTTTTTTTTCCCCCGATAAAGCAGCAAGTTCTGAGTTTTTTACCAGTTCTGACTATGCAGTCGCTGCTTTATGAGAAACACAAGACAGAATTGAGGCCAGGATTGTGGAGTTCAGTTCTGCTCAGCCTCACGAAGCCTGCATCCCACCGCTGTGATGAGCGCTGCCCCTTTCCCGCTGCCGTCCTCCGACAGCAGGAAGGTCACGTCGCAGTTGGGTGCCAGATCTTTGACTGTTTGGTGCATGATCCTCGAGAAGCTGTGAAAGGAAACAAGGGCAGTGGGTGAGGAAGGTCCTGCAGCAACTGTAGAGCACTGCCATGGGCATTTGCACTGTGTTCCCTTTCATCAGGCTAAGAAGTAAAATGTTAGGAACCAGGGTGGATTTGAAGCCTGGGAACAGTACGAGTTACAGGAAAAAAGCACTTGCATCCCAGGCCTGCCTGTCTGTGTGTGGTTAACTGGGATCACTAATCCACAGCAAAGGGAAAAGAACAGACCACATAAGTCCTCTCCTTCCCACCCATCTCCCTCCATGCACACTAGAGGTGGGCACTAGTTCTCTTCTCCTCCTGCCCCCAGCCCTTTTAGACTCCTGCCCTCACCTGCATTGTTCTGCAGCAATTCCTCTCCACTGGACACTGAACAGAAACATCCTCCAAAGAGGCACCAGGCATTTCAGCACTGCTCTGTCATTGCCTGTCCAGAGCCAAGAGATCCTTCCCTTGCTATACAGCTTCCAACTCACTCGGCAAGCTGTGTCCCCTTCAATTTGTCACCACCCCAAGAATCTTCCAACCAGTCATTCTTGATCCTCTCATTGCCCTTCAGAAAGCCCTGAGCCCCCTGATTAAGACATTTTTTCCCCTGGCTCTTATCCCAGCAAGTGAGAGAGTCCAGTTGGGAGCATCAGGAGGAAGGACACACACGCAGGGCACAAACAAAAGCTGAGAAGGCAAACACTCACTGCGGGTGGAGTTTGTAGAGAGTTCCATCCACACCAACCGTTATCTCCAGGCGCTCTAACCCTCTGTTCTCCCTAATTTTATCTACAACAGCAGCCATTCCAGCACCACAGAGCTGGGCTGCTCGCCTCGACACCGCGCCGCAGACTGTCTTGACAATGATGCTGTCGTCGCAGGTGCTGTTGAGCCCCAGCTGCTGGAGGATGGTTCGCACCTGCAGCAAGGCTAACCTGTCACTGTGGGAGGAGAACACCATGTTACAGGTTTCCCTCAGCCAAGCCATAAACCCCACTGCATTGATGGTGCACCCACCCCAGGCAGCAGCCTCTCCTGACAGCACAAGTGACCTCAGGGAATGCAAATTCAGTCACCCCTGTGCTGTGCTGCAGTGCAGGAGAGGGGTGCAAGCAGCAACAGAGGCTCCAAGTCCAGCTCTGCACTGCCTCCCCTTCTCTTTTCCTACCATGGGGCATTCCAGGAAAATATTTTTAACCATGACCTTGGGGCTTTTTTTTCCCGTGAAGCCTCAGAGATTGCTTTAAAATACAGAGTCCGAGCAATAAAAGCACAAAAACACCCAGTAAGCAGTGCTCACTCAGCTAGTGCTCATTCAATTCCACAACTGCAGCTAAACACACACAAGGGGCCCAGGAAAATGGCTTGATTTCCAAACAAGGAAATAAAATGATAGAGGGACTCTTTGACAGCCCTTCCCAGGGTTTAGAAGTGAGCATTGCTAGAAATTCAGTTGATATTGTAAAGAATCCTCCTGCACACACACAGGCTGAAACCCAAATTCTCTCCAGAGAAGCAAGCAATGCTCTCCAGCTGTCCCTCCCATCCAGCAGTGTCACCAGATGAACACTACTACACTATGTCATTCTAAGCAGCCTCCCCTGCAGTGCTCTTACCTCTCAATCTGAGAAAGGAACTTGGTTTCAAAGATATGTCTGGTCTTCAGTGTCTCTGAAATCTGGCCTCGGAACAGGAAACCCCGTTTGGTGAAGTCGATCAAAATATTGCGGACTATTTCCCCCAGGTACATCCCACTGATCATTTTCTCATACCTGCAAGGAAAGACAGCTCAGAGGGAGCCTGCCCACCTTTGCAAAGGCAGCATCATTATCAGCCAGGTGTCCAATGCACAGAGGGCTGCAGGTACCAGGACCAAGCATCACTCCTGGGACACTCCTTGTCCTGTGCTAGACAGAGGTCTGCAGGTGGAATATACTTCCTCTCTCTAGCTTGAGGCAAGATTGCAAGTGGGAAACTTGGGCCCTGTGTGCAGAGTTGGGGGCTGAGAGGGATTCAAGACAGCTTGGTTCCTCCCTGGGGTTTTGGGACAACTGGTTTCCTACTGGAAACCAGGTGCTTGAATTAACCGAAGAGCATAAACCAATCCTGGACCACCAGCTTGCCAACTTGCAGGTCTATGGTCCTGTGAACAGGCTGGACATAGTTTTTCCCATCCTTTATCTTACACAGGGTTGGTTTTGAAGCACAGGACTCCCTTAAAAACACTGCATTTGCAGTGACTGTACCTTGTGGTTTCCCTGCAATTTTGCTGAATGGAGCCACTGAGCTTTTTCTGTTTGGAGGTCTCAGCCTTGTTTTGCTCTCCCTCCCATCCAGCATCATTCTGGTTTGAATGGAGCGTTTTGGGGCCTCTAAGTTGTGTCCTCACCAACAAGAACTGAACAGTTCCATTTCCTGAGAAGGGCATTCAGTGATGCATCCTTTATTTCACCTCCTGAAGCTCCACAGCAGGGTTTGTGCCCTGGACTGAGCAGAGCCCATCACGCCACCCCGCTGGAAGCAGGCCACGCAATCCATTTAATGCCATGAGCTCTCTCAAGCTTGTACCCTGCCAGTGTCCTCCCTCCTGAGTGCCTGACTATCTCTGGAATAAATTATTCCCCTGGCAGTCTCCACTACTGCCTTTGGCTGCTTACTCCATGCCAACTCTGCTGCTGCATCAGGCTCACTCCACGTCTGCCCCTCTGGGTCTGTTTGAGCCTCAGCTTCTAAAGAGCTTCCCGTGGGACTTGCCAGCTTGTCTGTATTCCTCAGGTTTTTGTGGGAAGATTTACTCTAGTCACAAAATCTTTTTAAAAGCTCCTGGCATCAAAGCACTGCTGCAAAGAAATGATGAAAGATTGTAGTCCTAGCAAGCAACAGTCTCAGCCCAGTTTTATCAGTGCTGGGTACACCTCCTTGTCAACTTTTTCTTGAAGGAGACAGGGAAGCACTTGCCCAAACAAAAGGTGAGCCCCAAGAAGGGGACCAAACTCCAGAAGAAAGAAAGGCAGGCCCTCTAACACGACCTATCCTGTTCAGAAAATTGTCTGAAATAAGAGCTGGCTGCAACTGCTTGAGAGCTCCTGACTACTTTACAGTGAGCAGCTCCAAGCTTTAACCACGCCAGCTGCTGTAAGTTCAGGACTTCCACAGGCACAGCCCTCTACAAAGAGAGTTCATCTAAAAGAAATTAACCTGAGACCCAGAGTAAAAGAATGACTAGCCATCTTATCCCCCTCTGTGCAGCACAGGATGAGAAAAAGGGTCTCTTCATAATTTCAAGACTTTTGAAGTCCTCACCAAAAGCCCTGCTGCGGAGTCCCATGGCAGCAAATAAGTCACAAAAAAGCAGTGTCCAGGAAAAGCACAGAAAGGGGAGATCCCACAGGATAGCAGGACTGCAGTCATTTTCCACTCTCAACCTCTCCTTTCTCAACTGGGACAAACCCAGTTCTGTCTTAAAAGCACTCAAGGCAGCCTGGCTCACATGCACAGCACCCCATTTGTGCTGCAGTACCTCTGCTTGCCAGCATTCAGGGAGAAGTCATCGACTGCTTTGTCATATATTGTCCTGATGTCGTCCAGGCACCCGTTGTCCCCAAAGGCTCCCCACTCCGTGTTCACACACATCCTCCCCTGCTCACCATCTACCATCTCTATGTTCCTCATCTCCTCCATGTAACAGGCATTGCTGCCCGTTCCTGAAAGAAACAAACACTCAGGTTACTCTTTGGTTGGAACGAAACAAGGCTAAAGCCAGCACCACAGCCCTGACAAACATTCTGGGGGATACTGAACGTGTTTTTTTCAGAAAGAAGTAGTTGAATCATCATCTGAAACATCACAAAAAAACCCCAAACCCTGACTCTTCAACATTCCTAAACTGAAGGAGAACATGACTCCTGTGGTGCATTGCTCAGGGTGGCTCAGAGAGGAAGCTCACCCAGGCCAGCTGGGCTGAGGGTCCCATGCTGCAGGGAGGAAGAGCAGGGCAGCCCTTCCAGCACACAAAACCTCACATGCTTCTGAGCCCAAAACTTCAGGAAGCAGATAGCTGGATTTTGCAGTTGGGAACCACCTTCCACAAAGCCCACGGACCACAGAATTCAGGGGAAAATATGGTGAACTGAAAACCTCAGCAAATTCTGAGGCAGCAGGGGTTTTATCAGCTGATTGCTTGGGGGTTTTTCTGATTTTAATTGCTTATTTTCTCCAGTAGCAAGGTTACTTCCATGTTGAGATGAGGCCATATCTGATATTTCTTCAAAGAGGATCCTAAGGAGTGTGGCAAAGTGCTCCATGTACACAGAGGTCTTTAGGGAGGAAAGCTTTATTAGCAAAGAGAGGCAGCTTTAGCTGCTACCAGGGCAAAAGTTCTCTTGAAGTTACTTAAAGTCTCACTTAATCCTGCATCCCATATTATATACCACTTGCTACAGCATGTCTGTTTTCCTTTGCCATGTTTTTAGGGAATTACATCAATACAGTCTGAGCTAAAATAGATCCTCCCACAGTACTCCCCTGCTGCAGGAGAGCTGAGCCCCAGCACAGGGTTTGGCAGGGGGAATGTCTGGGTTTGCAGGCTGAGAGCCAGGTTTGCAGGAGCAAACCAGACCAAACCCAACTGCAGATTGCCACCAGTGCCCAGCCTCCCTCAGGTGCTGTCAGCCAGGCAGGGCAGAGGGAGCTGTCAGAGCCCTGGGGCTTTCATTCCCATTATCCCAGAGGTGCCCAGGCCCTCCCTGACGCCCTGCTCTGCACACAGACACGCTGGCTGCACAGCAGATCTGGCAGGGCTGCAGTGGACAGTCCCCAGGGGGTGTCTCAGCACCCCAAGGACACGCTGTCCTTCCTGCAGGGAACTCTGGTTCCTGAAAACAGCCACGATGGAGCTGCGCAGGAACGGCTTCCTACCCACACTGCACTCTGCTGACTCATCCTGGACACCTTCCAGCTGTCTGCAGGAGAAACTGGTAGTGTTTTATTTTCCTACAAGCCACCTAGAACTGAGAGCATTCCTAAAGCTTGCAGGTGCCTTGTCCCCTTCCCTCCCATGGAAAGCTCATTTCTCTGGAGAGCACTGGCTCAGTGACTCGGGCTGCCCAAGGTGGCATTTGCAAAGCAGCAGCCCGTGGAATTATTTCGGCTGGGGAGGAAGCTGTGTGTCACTGTGCTCAGTCTGTCACAGCTCTCCAGCACATGCCATCTGGGAATTGTGGCTGCACTTTGCAGCTTTATTCTGAGACACCACTCGCTTGAGGAAAGCTGTGGGCCACCAGAACACCCAGCAGGGACACTCTGACAGGCTAAACTAACAGGAGCTGCTGAGGGTCCCTGAGGCCACATCTGCTCTCCTCCCCAGCAGCACCATGCCTTTACCAGATAAAACAGGCAGGATTTATTGTGCATCACAGCCTCTGCTTATCTTGACTGATTGTGGACAGAACTAAGCTGGCTGTTAAATTTTGCTCTTTTTTACTCCTAGAAATCCTAGCTTTATTTTCAGTTAACCACAGGGATGCCTCCATGAGAACACAGACAGATGGGTGGATGTGCTGTTTAATAAAAAGCAGCTCTAACACGTACCCACAATGAGACCAATTTCACAGTTTGGATCTTCATAAGCACAAGTCATCATTGTGCCCACTGTGTCATTCACCACAGCCACCACATCCAAGTCAAATTCCTTTGGGAGAGAGAAAACAGCAGTGAAAAAATAGCAGTGAGTCCCTCCCACCAAAGGGGATGATGTAGAAACAAACAACTGAAATCACCAGCCTCATTTGACACATGCCAAAACAGGAACCTAATCTACCAGCAGGCAGCTAAGCTATGTGCTCTACCTATGACAGACTGTCTTCAGAATGAAGTTTATCCCTTGCTTAAGTATGTTTAAGCATATATCTTTTACATAGGCAGATGGTATAAACATTCAGTATCACAGCAATTGTGTAGCAATTCCAGGAACAAAGGTTTTAAGACTTCCTTTTCCTTGGCTGATAAAATCTGTGCAAAATTAACACCCTTCTCAGGCTGTTTTTCTTCCCTTCCTAGAAAGTTTTGGCTAAACTGGTTGAGGCTTTTTCAAGATCAAGAAGAGGAGGAGAAAACTGTCCTTTAGGGTGCACCTAGGTGCATTCCTACAGTCACCATTTCGAAAACTCCTGCTTTCTCCATGCATGTGAAAATTGTCACAGAGTTTGAAAGAAGCCTTGAAAGTTCTGGCAAATGTGGAAAGTTAGAAGCCTCTGGGGAAAAACAATCTTCTGTGCAATACAGGAGGCACAGCCTCTGTCTACAAGGCACACAGATCCTGTGAGAGGGAGCCAGCCTGACCCAAAAAGTCTCTCAGGTCAGGAGAGGAGTAGAATGAGGAAAAAAAGAAAGAAAAATCACCTCTCTTCTTTTAATTCCTTCTCTAAGTAAATATACCACATCTTCTCCCTCACAGTCTGTAGCTTTGAAGCCTTTTGTCCAATTGAGAAGGATACCCTATAAAGCAAGAAAAGAGGTTATCAAGTTTCTAGGACTTAGATGCTATTCTGTATACTTAACATCTCAAATACTCAAACTCTTCTGTTAAACATCACTTTAGTGTGAAGTTTTACAGAAGAGTTTCTGTGAAAAGGAATATCTCCTCAGTATGTCAAATTTGCATCTAAAACAACTAAAACAACTAATTGTGATTGGGCTCTAAATTTCCAGAGCAATGCAACAAACTAAAAAAAAAA
>VYZP01004321.1:0-27509 GCA_013400635.1 Hypocryptadius cinnamomeus | reverse complement strand
CCCAAAGGCCTGAGAGTGCCCTTGAGAAGATGCCACGACAGCCTCAACAATAATGAATTGTCAACAGTGGATCAAAAGGTAACACAAAACCACTTTAGATACTTCTTGGAATTGCACAGGGTGGCAATAGCTCATAGATTCTGATAAATCCAGCACGTAGAAGCCCAAAAGGTAAGTAAAAATGTAATCATCTGCCAGTATCTGCTGCAAAACCTGAGAAATTAATAAATATGACTCAGACTCATTACGTTTTTCAATGTAAAAGTTGGGGTTTTTAAAATTTGATTTGCAGTTTTATAGCTGCTTTGGCTATCGAGTAAACACATTTCATTTAGGATTACTTATATTAAGATCTGAACTGAGTGTAAAGCATTAATATTTGAAGACTTAAAATTAATTCAGAGATAGGAAAAAATCTGATAAACAATATTTGCATCCCTACAGGTCTCTTTCAGAGGGACTGCTGTAAAAACTGACAAACCTGCTACTGTTTTATGTAGAACTGGTAATTGTTACACTTTGCACCTTTCTAGATATGTGCTAGAAAACATGAATTGCTAGGTTTGAATGGAATGATAAAAATACAGCTTCTTTCCTTAGTCTGTATAAATGGGACTTATAAGAGTAGCTGTTTTATGGGAACATAAATTTCATGCTAAAAAGTCATTTACACAAGCTTGTAACCTACTAATGTGCTTTTCAAATTCACAAAGTGAATTAGGATAAGAACCATTTGTTGTTTTCCACCACCACTCAATTTAAGTTTATATGCATCTCCTCAAATGTGCAATATTTTAGTGATGGCTTTATCACTCACAGAGGTTTTAAAATTGGGTTGCATCAGGCAGCTTGAAGAAAAGCTTTGCAAATTTCAGATTCATTAAAAACCTGAGCAAATGCATGTGTCATTTTTGTTAGGTCCTAAATACATTAGGATTAGATTTCCCAAATAAAATGAAGTGAGATCTGTGAAACACTAGAAAAATTACTGGTAATAGAGATGAGACACTTGAACTTAGTAACAATTTTGACTTTGATGACAGTATTTGTAATACCTGTATCTGTTTTCATAAACTGTATAAACTTACCCAGAGGCACAGGATTTTTCCCTAAAAGTCCATTTTTTCTTTCTACAATTGTGAGCATTTTTTCTCTTTTACTCTTCAGCTAATAAGTGTGAAAAATGTGATGGTCACACTGGTGACAGAGAACTGACAGATCCGTGTAAATTCTTCACTGGTCCCCAGACTAATGACTGATGGCTCTTGCCTACAGACTCAAGAACTCCTAATCTTGAACAGGTCTCTGCTCAGACCACAGACCATTTTAACAAAGACCCTTCCACACTTATTGAAGAAAATTTTGTTTTTCCACCATGACGTATTCTTTTTTTTTTTTCTTCTGTATGTTAGCATATGCTCACCTTTCTCCTCACTACATCTGATCAGATGCCTTGTACAACTCTTCTTCCTTAAAACACTACAATAGTGCTAGAATAGTGCCAGTCTTTTCATTTCCAATACCACCTTACATTCCAGGTTTTTCTAAAGCAATTGAAATTATCTATACCAAGACAGTGCAGGAAAAATATACTGACTACAAACAAAGCAAGTCAAATTAATCAACTCAAGTGCTTTTTACTGAAGCTGTGTAAGTAAAACAGGTGACAAAATTTACAATAAAAGCAAGGGGCATTTTCAGTGGAAGGAGAGACAGGCTATCAAGGGGGAACTTTGGAAACTGCCCAGGCATGTGAGGGTGGCATTAGGAAAGACAAAGCTTGGCTTAAGCTGACATTTGCAAGGGCAGTAGGAACTATTGCTACAACACCAATGTATGCAGCACAAGGAAAATGCAGGCCTATTGGCAGGGGGGAAAGGGATTTATGTGACAGCTGGATGAAGGTAAGAAAGTGGGACTTGATGCCTTTTTTGCCTTAGGCTTCATCAACAGTGTCTCAGGCCTCTGTGCTTAGTGAAGGAATTCGAGGAGACAGAAGTGTTTGACCCAGGCAAGTGCAGAGTGCTACATCCACAGGTACACCTGAGAGAGCAGATGCACCCCTTGTAAATATGCTATCATCTCTGAAAGACCACAGGTATTGGGAGAGGTCCCCAAAAGCTGGAGAAAGGCAAATGTCAGATCCATCTTCAAAAAGGGTCAAAATTATGATCCGAGCAACCGTGGGCCACTCAACTTCCCTTCAGTAACTGGCAAAATAACGCAATGAAAAATGAAACTTCTTGGAGCACATGCAAGAACAGATGGTGAATGGAAAAAGAAGGTGTGTATTTATGAAAAGCAAAATCTGTCTGACCATCTACATGGCATTCTGAGATAAAATGACTTGAAGATAAGGGGAAAGCAGGAGATGTCATTGGACCTGAACTTTAACACAGATTGTAACTATTCTATTCTATTCTATTCTATTCTATTCTATTCTATTCTATTCTATTCTAGTCTCCCACATCAGTGACTGATTCAATATGAATTATGTTGGGAAATTCATGAATAAAGCAGGGCAATAATAAAAATGAAGTTAAAATTGGCTTTATCTTCTAAAATTAGCAGTCATTATATACAAGAAAAAAATTACCTTGTTCATCTCTGCATCTTCCTGAAAGCTTTTCTTTTGGCACAAAAATGGTTTGGAAATACATTTTTTGATTCTGATTAGGAGATACAGCAAAGATTTTGGGCTTGGCACTAAGTTGAAGGGTACTGGAAGAGTTCTTCCTTCTTCAAAGTAAGAAAACCAAAGTTTAGCCCTTGCAAATTTCCATTCTACATCAGCATCATCCTGTAAAACAGAAACACAGCAATTAAGACACTGTTAATACCACTTTGACTATTGAAGATGCTCTGGGTAAACTTTCTGTGTGTTTTAAGTGTAATTGGCTGAAGTAAATCTCAAACAGACCAAGATTTATGAAAATCAAAATTTCAATGAATAGGACTGTTCTTATTAATCCATTTAAAATAATGCAATTGCAGAAGGACAGAATGGAATTTACTTAAATATTGTTTATTCCAGAGTCAGTGCTAACAGTCAGCAATACAGGATCACAATGACAGGCTCTATTACTAGTCTATAGACTCTATTACTTTAAGCATGAAGTTAAAAAAGATGAGGTGATTCTTACCTAATTCCTTTAATTTTCTGGAATATATGATTAAACCAGATATACTATCATCACCATGGTTTATGTTTATCATTTACGATCACTAAAACACTCACTTTATTTCCCCCTGCAAAGTTTAGGAGGGTTTTCTGCAGAAAGGACTGACATCAGTTCAAGGTCATGACTCAATATTGCTGTACCTCTTTTTAGAAGCTGTTTTGTCCAGTCACTGTATTTTTAATGCTCCAAACCTGAAAAATTTGCCCTGTGGCCTCCTGATCCAGAAGAATGTGAATGTCCCTAGACAGTGTATTGCTCTTGCTCTAGCTTGACAATACTACAGGCCCCCATCAGAGCCCAGAATGTGGGACCAAAGTGGAGTCAAACCTGAATTTCCTGCTTTGGCAAGAGCATCCCCTAGGAAAGTCTGGGATGGCCCAGCTCCTGGAGATCTGCTTACTTTTTTCCTAAACAGTGATAATGATTTAGCCCTCTGTTTTCCATGGAATGCAAATGGTCATGCTGGATTTCAGTAGCCCTGCTGATTACTCTGCCAAGTAAAGTTTTGTTCACTGCAGAGGTCTAGAGCAACGCTTGCTTCAATGAAAGAAGAACACAGCATGCTGGAGACCTGCCTGCAAGGCTGAGGCACAGGAAAGAGAACATCCTTGCAGCTAGAAGGACACTTCTCAAGTAATTACAAATGAGGCAAATGAAAGATTCACAAAGTCACACCATGTAGCCCATACTCTTCAGGAATGTAACACAGTTCACCAGTAGTTTCTTATTCCAGTCTGGTTCTTACTATTGCAAGCACATTCAGCCAAATAATTGCCAGGTATTTTATAATAAAAATGAACAGTGGAATTAATATTTTCTTCTAAAATATTCCAAATGCTTATGTGGTACTTGTCTTAAATCAGATGTCAACAAGAAAATTTTCCAGGAGCCTGAGACAATTAGTTGTAACAGTAAATAGGGTGACATTTCATCATAAACAGACTTTTTACCTCAATTTCCTGGAATGAACTGTTGATCATTGCGATAAGCATGTTCAGTAAGACGATGACCATGGTAACATTATAGACTCCATAAAGAACATAACCAATATTTTCAATAAATTTGTGTTTATAATTGATAACAACTGATTTAACTTCTGAGAGTCCAAATATAGCCCAGAACAACGTTTTGAAACTTTCTTCAACACTAAAAGGAGAAATTGGACACATGCATATGTTATTGAAGAAAAGCTGCATATTTTTCGCAGAATACAGGAATTTGCAGAATTGTAGAAATTGGCAGTTATCATTTTTATACAGTGTACAAATTTTTCCATTATCATAATGTTGAACTCCACCTCAGTGCATAAAAGCAGACTGTCTAATTTCATGGCTGTTTCATAACACAAGATTCCTAACACTCAGGACTAACAATAAAATAATCTGATTCAGATCAGATGGTTTTAGGAATCATACATCCATCAAAAGAATATTACAATCATTCACTTGTTAACTACTTTAATCTACATGCTACAAGCTTCCTGTTAATATGAAAACAAATTTAAAAGATAATTAACCTGGAAATACTTTATTTAAATTGCACCACTAGTTCACTTACTGGGAATTATTTCACCATTAATATGACAAATATTCCGAAACAATGAAGAAGATAGGATATCTGATGGCAAATCATCAATTTTTAAAACTTAATCTTATGGACCATAATCTTCCAGCTGACTTTTTACTAATCCACAATTTCAGGGTAAAGTCATGGTGTGGAAATAGTGATTTTTTTTTTCAGGTTAGTTAATTTAAATACATGTATTTTCCACTGATCAGTTTACAAATAAATGTAAGTCCAAACCTCTGAGGTACTTTTTCCTATTTATCTCTATCTGTTTGAAGACTTATTTTCTCTTGCTTTGATAAAGAAATCTCAGTTTCTCACATCCAAAAATATAGTAGCATTGCAAAGAACATTTAATATTTTACTGAGTTATTGTTAAGAAAATAAAGGTTACAATTTAATCAGTTCTACTTACGTTGTGAACGCTTCATTTTGTTTCGCCCCCAGATAGTAGGAATAGAGATTAAACATGCCTATCATGAAAGCCACAAACACCATGATAAATATCACCATAAACTTGAAGATGTCTTTCACGGTTCTGCCAAGTGATATCTGCAGTGGTCCAAAGCTTTCGTTAGCTGGTAAGATGTAGGCTATCCGTGAGAAACTCAACACCACTGCAATTGCATACAGCCCTTCAGAAATGATCTGAGGATCAGACGGATCCCAGTTTATTCTGGCTGGAAACAAAATATGAGAATTCCTTTCAGTATGACATGTGCTTTTCAATAGGAGGCCTTTTTGGACCAGCTGCTGCCAGTGCTCTGCCTAATGTAGCCCAGGATACCACAGGCCTTCTTTGCTGCACAGGCTCATGTTCAACCTGGTGCCCATCAAGTTATGCTTGCTACCCTATGAAAAAAACTGGCATTAAATACTCACTATTAATACCATCCATACACAGATGCTCTTCAAACAGACTTCAGTGTACATGCATACATGAAAACAAATGCCTCAACTAGTTGCTTTTAGGACTTACGTGAAATGTATAACTTTCCAGTAAAATTTATAAGACTATAATGTAATGTGCTTCAGAATATATACCTTTTAATTGCTCTGCTTTTCTGCAGAGCAATTTAATTGCTTTTTTTTCTGCAGTCTGGATAATGCAAAAATGCAATCTTTTCAGAAATAGTATCTGAAGCACAGAATAATGACAGAAACTGATGTAATTTAGTACCCAGAGAAAAATTTCTAATAATGGTAAGAGAGATGTGGTGGTGTTGAGAGTGAACACAAGTCAACAGTGCTTCATCTTTTCCTCATTTGGGCAAAATATCTTCTAGGACTTCCCAAACAAGTTTCTTAACATTTTTATCTGTTACTGGTAAAGAGCGTGGATCGAGAAATATTAAAGAAATATGACAGAGTCTCTGAGCAAATAATATATAAAATATATATTGGCTTTGCTGGCAAAATAGGTTTATGAACTTCCTGCATCTCAATGGTCAGTTCTGTCACTGCATTACAGTACATTCCATTCAAAGTTGCAGCACCAGAGACTGGTTTTCAGGACAGTATTGTTTATTTGAACAGATTAAAATGATCTAGGAAAGGGGTGGGTGAAAGTGAATTTATTTTGATATTAGTTCATTTCAGTGCTGTCTAGAACAATCTACAAAAAGATGTACAAACACAGCCAGGGGAACTATGATCGAATAGTGGAATCATAAAATATACTGAGTCAGAAGGGACCCATGAGGATCACTGAGTCCAGCTCCTGGTCCCGCACAGCACCATCCCCAGGAGTCACATCATTTGCCTGAGAGAATTGTCCAAATGCGTCTTGATCTCAGACAGGCTGGTGCTGTGACCACTTCCCTGGGGAACCTGTTCCAGTGTCCAACCACCCTCTGGGTGAAGAACCTTCTCCTGACATCCAAACTAAACCTCCCCTGACACAACTTCAGGCCTCAGGTCCTGTCACTGGTCACCACAGAGCAGAGATCAGTGCCTGCCCTTCCTCTTTCCCGCACAAGGAAGCTGCAGACTGCAGTGAGGTCTCCCTGCAGTTTCCTCCCCTCCAGGCTGAACAGACCAAGTGACCTCAGTTGCTTCTCAAATGACTTCCCCTCAAGGCCCTTCACCACCTTCATTGCCCTCCTTTGGACACTCTCTCATAGTTTAATCGTTTTTTTCTATGGTGGCTCCCAGAACTGCCCCCAGCACTGGAGGTGAGTCCGCCCCAGAGCAGAGCAGAGCAGGACAATCCCCTCCCTTGCCCCGCTGGCCATGCTGTGCCTGATGGCCCCCGGACACGCCTGGCCCTCCTGGCTGCCAAGGCACTGCTGGCTCAAGTTCAACTTGCTATAAGGATAAGAAAGAGAAGCAGTGTGTATTTCTTCAGTACTACATTGTGAAATTATGGTATTGGAGACTTATTAAAAGAAAATCACTTTGTTTTGGCCCAATAAGTGTGCAATCAACTCACCCAAGGTGTAGTATTTTATGTTGGGCTCCAGTGTTGGACTTGTCAGATCTTTCATATTTGCATCCACGATGTTCTGGGCTCTGGATGCGTGCCAAAATGCCATAAACCTTGCTATAAATGATGCTGCAAAAATTGCTAACATACCAAAATCAAGCATATTCCATAACTCAAATAGGTATTCCTTTGGACCTTGAGACCAAATTTCTTTACATTCAGACCATATCATACCTGTGTAAGACAGAACAGAGAAAACAGTGTGTTCTCTATTCTTCATGCTTGTTTTATATTTCTATTATATATAGGACATGCTCTTGGTTGCAGTCAAACTCAAAACTACTTTGATCAGTGGGAGTTCGAACACAAAATGAAATCCTTAGACCTGCAAATTCATACACATTCTGAGACTTCTTTCTCATCTGAGCAATACTAACAATCTTTCAGACTGCTTTTTCCTGTAAAACTACAAAAGCTTTCCAAGAGAGGAATGGGATGTGAGTGTTACCATCTGTTACAGACACAGGATGAGACGAGAATGCACTGGCATGAACGTATTGTGGTGGCAGAGCTAAAGCATAACTCAAAATTTCTTATTTGCCATTACCCTGGGTAGAGTCTCTCTTATATACATGACAAATGATCATGAAAATAAGACTCAGACCTAATCCTTCTTGAATAGAATGAAGTTATTTGTTTCATTCCTAACTACTGTCCCTTAGTAATAAAACGAAAGTACATTATCAGCTTATGACAGCTTTTTTATTGTGAAAATCCTTTTTTCTTTTCAAGGTAAAACTTATGTAATTATGAAGTGCAACTCTAAAGAGATACTAACTGAATGGAATAATGTCACCAATTTTTACACTTATCAAATTGAAAGCACTTTTCATCATTTTCAGATAAGGACAATAATAATGTCAATTACAGTAGCTAAATTCAATGTCACATCTGCATGCATGAATAATTTTTTAATAAACTGTCTTATGCATGACACTGATACAAAAATAGATTAAATTAGCAAAGTAGAACTTCAAATTGAGAATTTATTATTTCCTTCTTTATTATGAGATGAAAATATTGATGTTTATAGACTTTAGCTCTCACTTTTTACTGACATAACTAACAACCAGATCCTTAAAATATTTGGGCATCTAAACCCTACTGGACTAAAAGGTAGCAGACTTGTAAGTAAGAACCTGACAGCTAAAATATTTTGGAAGGTCTGTGCTCAAGTTCTGATGCTGAAGAGTTCTACATCACCAAGTTGAATGGGTCAGCTCAGAGTACTGCTCATAGCACTCATTTCATTCCTGTGTTGGGATGGAAAAATCTACCACTGAATCTTCAGGGATCTATATTAATCTCTTTTGTCACTAACATATTCAGCTAAACACTATTTGTTTTGCAGGCATGCTTGCAAAATAAGAGACTAAGAGAAAATTGGACACAAAAAATCTTGTCTCATCATGTAAAAAACATTCCTCCTAGAAGCTCACACCGGGACTCAACCACCCCAAAAAAACTGGTAGACACTTTGTTTTGATATTCATAAAACTGAATTAATTAACCTTCAGATAATATAGATTTCACCTAAATAATTAGTCCGCATGTTTGTGATCAACTTAACACATGAATCCTGCTGCCATCCAGTAAAAACCACAAGGCCCACGTGGGAATACAGAGAGCTGAATAAACTCCCTTTGTTGCAATTTTTACACAAAATATTAAAAGGAAAGGATTCATTTGGGTTCAGCTTCACTTGTAATCATAGCAATTTAAGCAAAGATTTTTACCTACTACCCAAGAAATAATAAGCATCTCCATCCATGAGAAACAGGATGTTTTCATCCTAAAAAGCTGTTTTACATTGTCTGTTGTCTCATTAGGTCGGAGTTTGGTGCCATCAAACCTGTCAGCTGCATTCATGACAAGCAGACCAAGAAAAATGGTGAAAGAGGCTGCATGAGCTACAAACTTCATGAATGGTCCACGCATTATCCTCCCCAGCTGCAACAGAGATTAACAAACACAAAGATATTGCACTGACTGACTCCAAATAAAATGTATATAAAAAGAGCAGTAACACAGATAATCATATATTTCAATAATAAAAAGAAACAAATATCTGAAAACATTTATATATTATGATGCCCTGTTCACAGTCATCTTCAGAAGTTTCTACTGATTTGCTCTTTTCAGAGGAATAATACATCAGTTTCACTGTTCGGATATCAGCAATAGATTAACAGTGAAACTGAAATGAAAAAATATAAAATATGTATTTTAACTCAGTGATTTGAAATAATACTGTAGTTATTTTGTGTCATTCTTTCTATTATAGATAATCAAGAGAGAAATCTATTATAGTTGTTGAATTTTTTAATACTAGCCAGCTTCACTGAGAGGCAAGACAGAAAACAAGATTTTAACACACTTACTAAAAGCATTATCACTATGAGTGAACTATGAAGAAAAGAATTCCCTTTCCTGACTGATGTGATACTCAATTTAGCACAGTTATTGTGCAGTTTTCCCAACTTATTTTCTCTTTTTAAAAAAGTCGTGACACCTCAAAAGATTATATTTGTAGTTCGGTAGAGTCTTAATTTTCTCCTGACTTGAACAAAGGAAAAGTTCTCAGCTTTGTAATGACTACGAACAACTTAAAAAATGGTTTAGTGCAACACTTTAAAACCTGAAAGTTCCATACAAACTCACATGAGGTTGAAGTTTTAGCAATTCTTTGTTTTTGAGAATGCCTGTATTAGTATTAATAGTCTTAGCTTGTCCACTTAGTTGGCAGCTGCAGAAAAGTGCTTTTTAATTTAAGACTGACTGCATTTGTATATGACAAATAAATCATTGAAGAAAAATAAGTAAGTAAGTCACTGCTACAGCAGAAATTCAATTACTGAAATGTGTTGTATCTCAAGGCATTTTAAGAGAAAACTATTCATAAAACCCCTAGTCATAATACCAAAAAGTGAAAATAATGCAACTGATTTTTATTGCCTAGATTGAAAGACATGAAAAAATATGGTGAAACATAAAAGGCTACATAGTTCAACCTGCCAGAATTGTGGATCTCATACTGCAACATGTTGAACAATCCTTATAGGAGACCATTTGTCCTCCTAACATACTTTCAAGGGAAATTTTCCATTAGTGTCCACTCAAAAGGGATAGTGGCCAACTGAAACAGGGATTCAACACAAAGCTCAGTGAGGCCAGAAATTGCAACCCATCTTTACTGGAAAGGTTTTCTATACTATACATAAGCCAAACCAGATATATTGGTAGCACCTAATCCCAGACAGAGCATTGCAAGTGAATGCAGGGCAGGTTGTGTAACTGCTTTGAAGACCTCACTAAATATGACGAATACTAGCACTGTCTTGAGTTTTATAGTTATTTTTGATAATGAAAATTTCCTTTGAGGCGACTGGAATCAACTCATAGCTTGAACTTAGTTTAGCTCTTAATCAATGGAAAATGAATATCCTCTGCATCTGCTTGCTAAGGCAAGAACTAAATGAAAAACTGTTTGACTGGTTTATAAAGCAGGATTTCCTCAATGTAACACTTGGTCAACCATTGTAACTTAGTTTACTTCACATTGCAATTAACACAACACATTTTCCTGTCTTAATTACAATTGCCTGAATGTGCAACCTTGCAGCCATTCCATCCTAACTTGGCTTTAAAATAACATGTTTCTGGATTATTATGTGGGTCTTTGTCATACAGGAATTTACATGCTGAAGGATTTACTAGGAGGCCCTGACAAGGCTTCCCAGGCTGACCTTACTGCAAGGAGCAATCCAGTAGGCCATGGAGAGGAAGGGCAGTCCGACCGCAACCGCGAGGACGACCAGAAACTTCACTGCCATCGTCTGCTGCCGCAAACCCGACAAATTCTCGTACCAAATAGAGAGGAGCTGCTGCTGGCAGTTTGGATGTGCTACAAACTAATAAAAAACAAAAGAGCACAAAAACGATACTGCTTTCAGAATAAATTCTCTTAAAGTACAGACATAGGAAGTGGATTAAGAATGCTGGAATTGTGAAAATGCAGCTTAAATTCAAAGGAGCATTAACAGGGGCATAAGAAAAACTATTTTGATAAGCCAAATCTCCCAGCAAACAGGCATGTTGCCATCAGCAAGAAATACTTTAACTTAAAAACTTATCTATTAACACTATGTTCCATCACAAACTATTAATTTAATCTAAGGCTAATTTATCTGGGCAAACTCGATATGTTTCTGACATTTATAATTTTAATTTTATTGCTTCAGAAATTCCAACGCTTTGAGTCTTTTGTTCTGCAAAAAAATGCTACATAATCTTCAGTTAGGAAAGAAAGAATATACCCTATTTTCATATGTTGACACAGAAAATACCATTTTTTTCAGCTGGCATGGGAAAACAGCTGTCACATTTGCAGGAAATCAGATGAGGATTATTTACAACTTGGTTCTGGAACCATTTGGACAAACTGCAAAACTGAGAAGTCTGTCCTATAAGGCTCTTTGTGTCCTCTGGATAGTATAAGAAGCATCTTACAAAGGTAGATGTTAAAAAATAGTAGATTGTTGTGCACTGTATATTTTAAAATCCAAATTTATAAATAACACAAAAATTTATTTTAATGCAGTATTTTTTTCTAGATCCTTTCTCTGTACTTAAAAGATGACTGACTGAAAGTACAAGAAATGTCTCTACTGAGATAAGAGAACTGTTGCAAGAAAGTTCACATTTGCAGAAGCCGTAAGACTCAAACAGCACTAAGAAGGATCCAAGCTCAATGTAATCTGTTCTCTTCAACAGCTGTTTCAGCCCTCTTTAGTGACTGTAGCTCGGCAAGTGTTTTGCAGGTTTGTGTTCATATACTGGTTCAGCCAAAATGTGTTTTTTTTCTTTTCTTCCCTTCATGAACACATAAATACACCTCAATATAAATTTTTGTGTCCCCCAGGGATGTGAACTCAATTTCTGTAAAAATTCAAGGTAACATGCTTTTGAAGTATACTTTTTATCCGTGTCTTCTTCATCTTTGGTCATACAAACTTCACCACACAAATCATTTCTCCCTGGTAGACACAAGTTGCCCAGAATTTTACAACCTATATTATCCAAGACAAGTTTCCTGGGAAATTCCAATGTTTATGCAGCTACAAATTCAGCTGGTTTCACTGAGCACTGTTCAGATGGAGAGCAGAGTATTAAACTGTCAGTAGAAATTAAAGAGAGCCAAAGAAGGGCCAGTAATTCCTGTAGTTGGCACTGCCTAAAGACTGCTTTCTCCTGAATTAAGAATCACAGCACAAATATTCCTAGTCTGTGCCTCTGATCCCTCTGTACAGACACAAACACAGTTTCTGTGAGACACGTAATTTCCCCAGGTTTTCTCAAATTTCTGAGCAAGACACAACAGCCTGACAAAAACCGGTATCAATAGTTATTAGGTAGTGCACTGGGACTGATCTGCTATTCTCCAGTTTTTATTAAATCTTTCATTTTTCCAGGCTTCAGAAGTAGTGCAAAATTTTTCCATCTTTTTTCTTTAAAAAACAGATTTAAAGTAAAAATATGTACCAAAACTTTTGCACAGAGCTACGCACTGTTTTAGAGTCATTTGCTCTCATGCTTATTGTGACCAGTATTCATCTTAAATACCTGCTTCTTGTTTATATTTCAAGCAAGGATTCTTTAGATTGTAAAACCACTGTGACCAAAGGGCCCAAACATTCATTTCAGTGTCACAGGCTAGCAAAACACAAAATTTAACAAAAGCATAATTTTATACCATCATCATGACATGCTTGTTTGATGAACAGAATTGCTTACTTTTTTAACTTCATACTTAATGGCGAGTTTTAAGCGGCTGAGGCTGGGACGACCATGCTCTCCATTATTATGGCTCATCTCCACATCACCATTCAGAATAGCTTCCACTTCTTCTGTATTTCTGCACAAATCAAGCAGTCCGACTACAAAATCTTTGCATTGCATAGACAGCTTCTTGTAATCATTCTAGAAAACAGAAGCAGATAGAAAAAATCTTGGTGTTTAGATCCAACACGAGAGAAGCAATTCTACATTCCACCTACACCTCTGTGAACATGAATAGCTTCTCTGCATCTTTGTTATGCTTTTTTTCCCCCAAATGTTCAAGGAAAGGGATTCATCTCACCTTGGTCGTCTTCCACATCTACATTATCAATTTTCACACCTGAGTCACTCCTCTAGACATGCTTTAGAGAAAATTTAAGATTAAAAAACAAAACCAAAACACTTTTGGAAACATCATATGACACATTTTAATGACCAGTTCGAGATCTATAGAGGAAATTTTTCTACTCACTGTTGCACTGTAGAAAATTGCACAGTAGAGATTTCAATTGGCCAAGATGAGCATCCTACGCAGAATACATCTAAAGAAACCTTCTTCAGAATTGCATAAATATACTGAAATTTCTAAGGCCCAGAATTATTCTTATAAACTTTGTCTTTCCCCTTTTCCAACATCTATTCTAGCTTGCAAACACAAGGTTTGACTGCTGTTCTTCAGCAACACTGCCAGCAGTGTCACAGTTCGTGTGGTGATACCACATCTCTGACTGCATCTCAGCTCTAGCTCAAGGACGTCTCAAGAAACTTCACCATGTGAGCCAAAATGTTGCTCTGCAACTGCAGCTTCAGTTGCTTATTGCTTTAACTAACAAGTGTCCTCCTTGGGCACTGTTTTCCAAAGGACAGAAGTCAAAACAGAAAATGGTATTTTGATCATTGCAATCTGCAGTTCATTAACCAGTCCTTACATGCAGCTGTGTTTGGGTCATGAAAGTTGGATATAGCTGGGAATTAGGTATAGATGTGTATCTAAAGCTAAGAAAAATCTCACAAGAGATACTCACACATGTGTCAGCAACTTCTACTATTTTTGTGATTTCTGCTCATTTTAATGTCTTAAAAGATGAAATTACTGTAGAATTTTTCCTGATCAAAAGAATGGAAGAAACTTCCACCACCTCACAGCACACAGGACTGCTCATGTAGTCTCCGTGGCATGTTCAAAGTAATTTTCTACAAATGCTTTTATTACACAGACACATCTTCCCCTCTTGCAGTCTGTTCTTCAGGGTATTTTCCCTTCCACTCTTGTTCTCGAGTTAGCCCCTTCTGTTTAAATACTTCCTTCATACTAACAACCATCTAATGCATCCAATACTTCATCCTAGAAGAGAATGAGCATACAGGATACCCTAATTCCTTTGCTGAGGGTGTACTTCATGCATCTTTGTGCTTTATTACCCACAACACTACAATAACAGTTTATTACTTGGATATATTAAAGGATTGCATCCAAGTTTTACGCTTCACTTTGCTTAGATGGATGCAAACATTCACAGACAAATATTTACAGACACTATTTTACATCTACATAAAACTGCTAGTGATTTATTTTTTTAATAATATAACATAAACAAGGTAACTCAGATCTCTCATAAGAGCAAAAGGCACTTGAATGCCATTTATCTAAAAAGACAACAGAAGCTAAATACTAAAACTAATAATTTCCTGTCATTCTGAATAATTTATTATTGTATTATTTGTTTTCTCTCCCTTCAATGAATAACAGGAGAGGTTAACCAAAATCCTGACTTCTGGCACTACAGAAAGACATTTTTTGAGAGTAATATTTCACCTTCTGTTTGGCTTTCATTTTTGTGCAGAAGCTAAGATTCACTATTCAGCATTTTTAACACATGAATTTTCTCTTCCAAATGAAAGGAAAATTAGCCATTTCAAATTCACAGACTAAGGAGAAACACATAGGCAACTACCCACCCTTGTATGATCAAGTACTAACTCTTCCAAACTGATATTTCACCCTTGAGTACCAATATAAAAAAACAAATAACTTTCAATAAACATAAGAACAATATCATTTGGCCTTCATAAGAACTTACGAAGCATTGAAATATATTAATATGTGTATTTTTTTCTGGTAGAAGGTAGGTACATACATCCACACTCACACACACTCTTCATCAGTATTTTGCAGCTCAAGCAACTGACACCTGACACAGAGTTTCAAACCAGGATGTGAGGAGGCCATCACTCTACAGGGGAATTATCCCTTCTGAATTTAGGTTTGTACACAGTACTACAGTATGTATTAGCACCCCGTAAATTCATCCATAAAATCCATCAGTTTATTTTCTCATTTGCAAATGCAATAAAACACTTCCCCCATCCCATGAAGTACTGCCACAGCTGTGACCATTGGTGGTAGCCAAGATGACAAGTTCTCGGCAGTCAGGTTATGGCAAACAAGCTTTGGGAAATTGAGCATTGCCCATCACTGTCTCCACCTCTGCTGTGGCACAGGCAAAGTCAGCTGAAGGCAGAGCAAAAAATGAAATGACAGTAAAAATGATTGATACACTCTTCAGTGTGTCTCTGTCACACACACAAATAAAGGTTCCCCTCCCTGAGTCTCACATGTCTCCTACCATTTATGCGAGCCAAGGGAATGGGGCAATTTGT
Organism: Hypocryptadius cinnamomeus; assembly: GCA_013400635.1. Taxonomy (NCBI): domain Eukaryota; kingdom Metazoa; phylum Chordata; class Aves; order Passeriformes; family Zosteropidae; genus Hypocryptadius; species Hypocryptadius cinnamomeus. The sequence goes on along the minus strand of VYZP01004321.1, from coordinate 11,777 downwards.
TTGGCTTAACTTATTTTCAAAAATGGACAGAGGCATGGATAATGAGTTCTCCTTTACTGCATTTTGTAAATGTTGTGATTTTTAAAAAAAGACCATTCCTGAGAAACTTTAGATGGTAGTTAGAAACTATGTTACAGTCGGTGGCTCTAAAAAGAATCAGCACTGAACTCTGCAGTGAAGCATGTGTCCTTTATTCTCTGCATGTGACAACATTGGCTCAGGGCTCCTCAGAAGTTTAGGAAAAAATCAAATTGTGCCAAATTTCACAACACTAAGGATGAGGGAGCAGTACTAGCTGCTCCCATCTGCAGAAAGAAGGTGACACAACACTGCGGGGGGGATGAGGAACTAGGGAACAATGCTGGTGACAAAGGAGTGAGAGTGAGAGTAGCACTGCTGAGAGGAGTCACCTGCCCTTAACTTGGCAGACTGTCTTGGGGTGCCAAGTAAGGGAGCAAGCAGGCTCTTGTCACTCTGAAAACCTCAGCTGACCATGCCCTGCTTTACCTCTGACCATGAACAGGAGACCACAGCCAGGAGACCAGGAGAGCATCACTACAGCTGTATCTCCCAGAAGAAAGGGTCTTTTTTCACACAGTCCCCTGGGACCAGTCACAGGCTCCTGCTGTCCCCCAGACTGGGATGAGAACACTCTCAGGATGGAGGATGACACTGAACACCATGGATGAGATGGAGCAGTGCTCCAGACCATGTCCTGGCTCTGCTCAGTGAACTGTAGAGGACAAGATCAGAAGTATGGATACTGCAATACTAGAACTTAGGATTTCAAAGCAGGATGTAATGTCCAATTTAGGCGTCACAGTAGGTAGTTAAATACACTACTTCCCTTTCAAAGGTGCTTCACTTCTTCTCTAACAAGTGATGTTACTTTTTCTTTAGGAAAGCTGACAACATCTGTAGTGAAGGTAAGGGTCCCATTTCTGTAATGGGGATTGTATAAATGAAAAAAAAAAAAAACAAACAAACCAAAAAAACCCAAAAAAACCCCCCAAAAAAACCTCAGAAAATTTGATTTTGAGATGGTAAATTGAATTTTGCTTCTCATCAGAAAAGCAAATTTGGACAATCTTATTAGGGGGACTACTTCACAGCAAACAGTAATATATCTATATTTAACTTGAAAACACATCTTCTATTTCATCCCTTCAAACAATAAACCAGTCAGTTGCCATTATAGTTGCAGTGGACTTTATAATAAATGCTAATCTTATCCATTTTGAACAGCACTGGACCACAACTGCCCCTCTCAAAACTTCAGGCCACATCTCTGCAGGACAACATGCAGAGATTTTGTCATAAATAATGTACCTCTTTATGTACATAGTAAAGATATTAGCTCTTAGGTAGGCAAACCACTGAGACGACAGAAAACATTAACACCATCTCCAAAACTAAAAATATTCTATGTAATATCAAACTTTGTAAAACTGCACACTAAGCCATGTCCTGCACATGCGCTGAGGCAATCCCAAGTGCAAGCATGGGCTGGGCAGAGAATGGACCAAGAGAAACCATGGGAAGCAGGACTGGGAGTGTTGTGGATGAAAAACTCAACATGAGCCAGCAGTGTCAGACTGCAGCCTAAAGAATCAACTGTGTCCTGAGCTGCATCCAAAGCAGTGTGGGCAGCAGGGCCAGGGAGGGGATTCTGCCCCTCTGCTCTGCTCTGCTCAGATCCCACCTGCAGTGCTGCATCCTTCTCTGGAGCCCCCAACATAAGGAAGAGGTTGACTTGTCGGAGCGAGTCCAGAGGAGGCCAACAAAGACAACCAGAGGGCTGGAGCACCTCTCCCATGCAGACAGGCTGAGAGAGCTGGGGCTGTTCAGCCTGGAGAAGACGAGGCTCCAGCTAGACCTTATAGAACCTTCCAGTACCTAAAGAGGCTCCAAGACAGCTGGGGAGGGACTTCAGAAAAAGGCCTGGCAGCACAGGACCAGAAGCAATGTTCTTAAGCTGAAGGAACATAGGTTTAGACTACATATTAGAAAAAAATTATTTACTTTAAGAGTGGTAAGGCACTGGAATAGGTTGTCCTTAGAGGACTTTCTATCCCTGGAGATGTTCAAGACCAGGTTAGATGGCGGTCTGAGTAACCTGTTCTAATGGAAGGTTCCCTGCCCTGGCAGTGTGGTTGGAACTAAATGATCTTTAAGGTCACTTACATCCTAAACCATTCTATGGTTCTATGACACAAAACTAAATTAAACGGTCTTCAGAAATACCTGAAGATCTCAGAATTACTAAGGAAGCTTGAACTAGCTATTTGTTTGGTATAGAAATATTTCTATGCTGTGCTTTACACATCTGTCCAGTTATTCTTCCTTCAGAAGTAACCTACTTTTTTCTGATTTTACTCCTAATAAGGTATTTTTCTCCAAAACACTCTTAAATACTGCAACACTTTTAATACCTGCAACAAAATGCAAAAGGCATGTAATGCTGGATGACACTACTGCATAGGTTTGTAGAAAGAAAGGGGTTTATTCCAGAGAATAATGGTTTCACCTGACTGTGGCATTTCCTATTTTGTATGAATCACAGTTTCATGGCCAGTGTTCTCTCTAATATTAGAAGAGAGAAGCAATTTATAGGACAGCCATAAAACAACCAGCATCACAGTTTAGCACTGATCCTTCCCATTGCCTCTGAGGAAGACCTGGAAATTATCTGTGTCACTGGCTGCTGTAGGCAACAACTTGGAAGTTTCCCTGCTACAATACCCTATCAGCACTACAAAATGGGTGAGCTAAAATGGTGTGCTACCAGAAAGCTCAGTTTTAATTTAGGTAAGATTTGAAATACTTTGAATGGCTCAGGCTAACCCTAGGTGGAGCTAAAGATTTGCCATGTCCAGCTAACCTATGCACTAAAAATATACTTGTTTGGATTACACTAACACATGTAAAGCATTTTTACCAAACCCAGACTTTTATGCAGTGACCACACTCTCCAAATAATTGTAGCAAACTCCTGAAATAAAGCAAGGGTAACATTTTTTTAGATTGATTGCTGCAACCAGGGATATAAGCTTGCAAGAGTGCAAACAAGCCCAGACTCAGTAAAGCTGACAGCCTCCACTTCTTGTAACTTTTACACACTTTACTGTCTTGACTGAACCCCAGGCAGGGTATTTTGCAGTCAAGTCCCTGGCCTGTCTAGATATTGTAAATATCACTGCTTATCAATAGTGTAAATGTCAGCTCTCATAAATTCAGTTATAAATGTACTTCACAGTCTTTAATATTTATCCAGAATCACTACATGGTTTTAGTATCTATAAAAACATTCCCAAAAGAACTTATGTTGCCAGCTGCCCGCTCCTGGTGAAACCTTAAATTATTGGAGAGTTAAATTTCCACATTGCCTTGTGCTTGTGCTTCTCAGTGTTCCTATTCCGCTCCACTCTATCCAAAGATTATACATATTCCCAGTAGAGCCTGGATGATTAATGCCCAGCAGTATGGAGCTGCTTTATCTCTCATCTAATCTCCTGTTTCTGCTGAGGGACAGCATCCAAAATCTGTTAAAATTCTTTGTACAACACTACACCAGAAGAGAAGCTCTTATTTTACAGAGAGCAACTGAGACAAAAAGAGGAACTGGAAAAACAGAAGTCACCAAAGAAGGACCTCCTCATGGCACTTCAGAGCTGGCTGCAGAAGCTTTTTCTGTGACCCAGCCAACTTGGGTTGTCACCTGTGTGCTCCATTCCCTGCCTGGTGGTGCCATGGACAGGTACTGTGCTCCCATTCTTCTCACTGATTGTGTTCTGTAGCATTTGAAGGGCACCTCTTGCTGGCTGCTCCAGATGATGAATTTATTTACCTTTATAATAATTCTTAGCTCATGTCATTCCAACTGTGGTAAAGGGATCTACGCAGGTCCTACAAATCAGTCATGCTATTTATCTCAACGTAGCTGTCAACAGGCTGCACTTACGGTTTATGAAAAACACTTTTTAGCTCTGCTCTAAATTTACTCTGCTTTAAGTTAATCAAGTCCTTTTGTTGCCATCAGCAGCTGCTAAAGAGAAAGAAGTATGTGGTTTCAATACTCTTCACAGAACTGTACATGAAATCAGTGGATGAAATCTCAGTCCACTGACGTCCTAAAGGTTTCTGTCAGGGACCTTCATGGGGCAGATACTTATTCTCTGCAATAATCTCAAATGGTCCTCCCGGAATTTTGGTTCTTTCTCCTTCCCTCAGTTTCAGCAGTTCAGCTGCTGTTTTTAAGATCACCTTGTACATTCCTCTTCCTTATTTTCCCTCTCTAGCTTCTTATAATAGATTGATGCCATCTATGAGCACAAGTTCAGGGGAATTCATTCAGAACTGCAGCACCTCAGCTCAGGTTAGCTGAGTAGAGACAGGTTCAGAGTTTTGTGAACTGTACCACTGCTAAGATCATTGTAAAATATTGATCATGATAACTTCAAACATTTGCTAACACAATGTTGGAAATTATTCCGTTACAGCTTTGGAAGGATGTTGATCTCCTGCTAGTGAAGTCTATATATATTGCTCTGCCACAGAAGCATCTGCTTTCAACAGGATCCCAAGAGGCAAACCCACGCTAAGTGATTTTAGCTAACCCAGGTCATAAATAACACTGGCAATGTTTGCACAAGGCCTGACTTTGCATTTACTGACAGATAAAACCTTACATTCTTACTGCCTTAACTCATGCTTCAAGAGTCTACAGAGTCTGGGTCTCAACTATTAATATTTTTTTTCAAAAACATGCGTTTATGAAATACTAAAATTTCTACGCAACACTGAAAAAGCCTTTCAACTCTACAGAGTTTGCATATAACTAAGCACAAATAAGTAAGAAAGAGGAAGAAGTGAACAGAAATACCAGAATAACACATTAAAAAAGGAGGACATTTATTTAGAATCCTCCTCGTGAAGGAATGCAATACACTTTAAGTATGAAAGCTTCAAGTCCAAATACAAGAAACTAAAGAGAATACATGAGAGTTTAATAGAATCATGCAACTTGTCTGTCATAAGTGACTAAAATGCACTGCTTTAGTCTCCTCTTTCCCCTGCCCTAAACCAGCTTCAGCCATGGGTTTGAAGGGCCTCCTTCACTCTCCTGCCTGACAGGAAGTAGAAAATGAGTTCACTGGCACGTTCTACATAAACAGTGTGAATTACAATCGGCACACGTCAATAAGATATTCACAAAGGTCTGAATATTCCATTCAATAAAAAACTGTATTTTTCCCAGATTATTTTGCTGATTTATGAAGGATAAAGTTTGCAGTTCTGTGTCTGCCAGAATCAGCATCCCTCTACTCACCTTGAACTCTTTTTCAATGTTGGCAAGCACGGCCAGCTCATTGCTGAGCTCTAAGGCAGTCATGACAGGGTCTTCACTGGACAAAGACAAGTAAGCAGGGCTGGCCAGACCTTTGTAGGCATTGATCCTGGACCTAGAATGGCTGAAAGAGTCATGCTTTTGTTTCTGATTGCACTCGCTGCACTTGCAGAAGTAGTCGTGCGGCCTGTCGATGCGAGCTCCTTTCCGCAGCAGGGTGTGCACGATCTCGTACTCGTGGCAGTGAGCAGCCAGAATGATGGGCGTGACGTCGTGGGAGAACCGCGTGCCGTCTTCGTCGTACGCGTAGAAGTCGTCGTGCTGCAGCTCCGACTGGCTGGGACTCAGAGCCAGCCTCTTGCCTTCGGCAAACGCGGGGTGGTTCAGGATGGCTTCCACTATCCGAACGTAGCCCTTGCTAATGGCCAACAGCAAGGCATCCCCCACCCGGGCCAGGTTCTCCTTCTTCAGCAGCAGCTCTGTGATCTCCAGGTGCTCGTTGGCCACTGCCAGCTGCAAGGCGTTCTGCCCCATGTAGTCCACGCAGTTGACATTGAGCGAGGGACATTCTTCCAGCATTTTGCGAACCACCGGGATATTTCCGTACTCGGCGGCATCCAGGAAGCGCTCCTCCTCCAGGGAAAGGCTGGTGGAGTGGTCATTGAACATGTAGGCTGGCCCCCGGCTGGCCTGCCTCCTGCCCTTCTCCCGCAGAATGGTCTGTCGCCGCAGGGCCAGCCTGTTCTCGTTGCCCCGGCTGTGTGCACACAGAGAAATTGTTAGTTCTTCTTTATGCAAGGGCATATCCATTTTGAATAATAATTAATAAAAATATTCTAGTCCTTTATCTGCTGTGTATTTTGAATGCAGCAGGGACACCAGAAACCCTGCCCTTGATGCATTTTGTAACGACTGTTACTACACAACCAGAGAATCAGCAGACAGCTACATTTCAACAAGAAGAAAAAGCTGTCATCAATCATCATTTAAAACTACACTTTTTTCCCTTATTTTGTCCTCCCAGCTCAGAGTGAGAATAAGCCACAGTGTGAAAGGAGTCAGCAGTCGTGGGGTGACAAATGAGGGATTGCTCAGGACAAAGACGGAAACTCTCTAAACTCCCTTCTGCTTCACAAAAGCAGTCAGGCAGACTTCACTTGGTCCTACTCTCCCTACTTCAGCAACCATGTAACTTATATTTTGGCTCTGGCTTCTCCTCTTCACCCTGCTGATGTTTTTCTGACATCTATAATGGAGTGCTCAGGCATTAACTGAATGTGGACAAGATAAAAGCACATCAAATACATTGTATGATATCTCTTACATCCCATCTCCAACATTCTTTTCATTATTACAGTTCATAATCTTGATATGCTATTTATTCCTTCACTCAGGGGCCTGCCAACAAATCCTGCTAATTCTTGATTCATGATAGCTCTGAAATGTTGTCCAGTCTGCTACTACTGAAACCCTCAGCCATTTCCAACCACAATTATTAAATACCTCATTAATAATTAGTCATTATTATAAAGAGAACATAGCACACTTAAATTTTCTGAGAAATGTTACAAAATATGCTACATCTCTTTAAAAAGAAAATCTAATTCACTAATTCAATCTTATTTTTTTAGCCGATTAAGATTCCAATCTTCAATATAAATTAAATTGCAAATAATTTTCTCTTCTAGAATTACTCTGCTAAACTACTCAATATTCCCTACAACTTCATCTTTTTTTTTTTATTGAATAGTAGCTTAATTATTCTTTACATACATATGCTCAAATATACTTCACTACATTCAGTATTTTGCAGCAAAAATAACCATAAGCAATAGTTTATTCATTAAATACTAATGAATATGAATTTAAATTTCAGTAAAAAAATTAGTCCTTTCTGATTCAAATTTTTTTCACAAAAAGTAACATTACAAGGTACTTATTCTAGGTTGTTTAGATTTAGCTTTAGTATAAATTTCCTTTCTGTTTCTTGCCTTCTCTGTTCTAGAGATACAGTCTTCTGCAGCACTGGAAATACTTGAAATTGCCAAAGTCTTAAATATAAAAGGACCATTTTTCTTCAAGATAATAATAGGTACGGAATGTGGAATATATCACAACTGACAGTAGCAGCTATTAATTATAATTATAAGTTTCATTATTTGATATTTTTAATAAATAATTATTCAGAATTGCTAGTAGGGAAGCACAAAATATTTAAATCAAGGAAAGAAATGTTTAGTTTTATGTTTAAATTCATTTCAAAAGCAAATTTTTTCCTAGTGATAAATGCGAATCCTGTGAACCATGAAATGTAGCTCTAAAAAAAAGCTATATAAGCTTTATTTTATATTTATCCTAGTTTTCCTGTGTATATGTTGAATTTTGCAATCTTGCTGTATTTTCACAATTCAGTGTGTTCCTGTGACATCACATTTGTAGAAAGTCCGTAAAGCAGTGCAAAGTTTTCATATACATTTTTTATTGATTTTTTCTTTTGTATCAGAGAAGGTCCTTAGCAATGTGAGGTGTTACCTCACATTTAAGGTAGACTGACACGGGCTTCAATTTAAGCAACCAGACACAGAGTCCTGAGACTTGGCATCCAAGGGTGCAGAGGGAGAAATCATGGCAAGGTTGCACTCTACCATCTTTTAAGTGCACCAAGTTTTCCAACTTTCTTAGCTCCACACTGGCTTCTCAGTTTTGAGTAAACTGATTATTTAAATGCAGTAATTCCCTATCTACCTTGAATTACTTCTTTCTTCTGTGCAGCAACCAATTACTGTTGAACATAATTTATACTGAAGCTATTTCACAGACGGACAGAATCATTTAGGTTGGAACAGACTTCCTAGATCATCAAGTCCAACCTTTGGCTCATCACTACTTTGTCAACCTGTCCAAAGCACTAAGCATCAAGCACCAAGTGACTGCACCACCTCCCTGGGCACTCCTTTCCTTAACAACCCTTTCCATGAAGAAATTCTTCCTGATGTCCAACTTGATCCTCCTCTGAACAGATTATAAACAGACAAAAAATTCAGCTCACAAAAAAATTGGAACATATTTTTTAAACTTCTTCCAAATAACAAAGATGTGTTCAATGTAGACTAAAATCTTAGTTAAATTGTCAATAACAACATCATTGATATAAAATATGTATCTTTATGTGCCCTGCAAAACTAACCCAGTATAAAATTATTTTGCTAGTATTTGATCCTTGAACAAGGAAACAAACCTTTCAACAGAATCTTGGTCATTATTTTTTCCTGAGATGCATCAGCTTCAGAAGTCTGGGGTGATTAACTGACCCAATATAATGCTTGTGGGGACAGATCTTAATGTTTAAAACTGAGTCAAAGGAAGCATTGAGTACCTCAGCCTCACCTGGGTCCTTTCTCACTGGGTCCTCCAGCTTAATTGGTCTGTGGTGGTGAACTGACACAGCCCACGGCCAAAAACTGCTGTTCATTAAACACTTCCTCTTCCATTTTTCAAATATGGGAAAGAGATTCTATTTCTATTCTAGCAATACATTCAGTATGGTTTATCAAAGCAAAGGGTAATCATTTCAGTGAAGAATGCTTCGAATTAGCGCCTTTGTCTAGTACCACTTCCTCTTTCCTTGCCCGCATTTAGAAGAAAATCATTGCTTAAATGGGATATTAAATACATACATTCCTTATACAGTAGCTCATCAACTGAATTAGAGCCTATTATAGAATCAAATAGAATATATTTTTATTGTTTGCTGGCCTGTACCACATGTCTGATGCAAACCTCTAGAATCGCAATGTAACCAATTTTTCCTGCATCAATGCATTTCATATGTATGAAATGAATGTCGTGGTTTGTCCATTTGCAACTACAGTTAATTAAATTTAAGGATCTGTCATTAAAACTGGTTCTTGCAGCACAAGAGTATGTAAGTATGTTTAACTGCAACACAGAAAGCTGAATTTTCTGTTTTATTATTTCTGCTTAAGTAGATAGAGAAGCAAACATTACTTCAGGAGTTTGTTCAGAAAAAGTGTAAGACACTTGATTGCCTCCACGCGCAGAGAAAGGAATGTGATGATCCAGAAGAGTATGTTCAGTCTTGTTTTATTCTGATGTTCTTCCATTTATTTTACACTCACTAAGGTCCTTCCAGTTCATTTTTTCTTAAATAGATGCTCATGTCACAGTACTGGCCACATAAAGCCACTTGAAACCTCATCCTTCTCAGACAATAACTGTTGGTTGCAAGACACTACCAACTACTTTGGGGAAATGCAGTCTAAAGTACCATATTCATTACTCCTTAGTACTGAAGAGCCAGTATGAACAAGGCTGGAATACTGTCATCGTTTTTGATATCATATTACAGGAAGGAGTTCTACAAAATTAGAAATTAAATGCAAGAGAGCAAAAAAGGTCACACAGTCTCTACCATATCTTCCACTTGAAGCACAGTAAGATTGATTTTGTGAATTATAGAGGATGGTATTCCACTCATCTCACTTCCACCCTAGGATCAGTAGAATTCTAGTAAAAATTAGTAATTTTTATCTTCTCTGTAAATAAAGGAGAGACATTTCTCCTACCTACTTTATAAGTGGAGAACCTATATTTTTCCACTGTTTCAAAGTGTATCCCAGCAGATTAGCTGAGAAGCCTCCATTAATGCATAGAATTTAACAGGAATATACACCACAGAACGATGATGGAGTAAAGTCCCTTACAAATACAGATATCACCCCAAACAATTCCCACTAAAATATCACTCCATCTTGAAGGAAATGGCTGTCTTGCTGAAATTTTATTAACTCACTAATCACACGGAAAGACGAATCTTGAATTTGGCTGTTCTAGTACTCAGAAACATTAACCTAATTTTCAGCCTAAATTTAAAAATCACCAATTTAGATCTATTTCACTCAAACTAAGTATCACTTTTCCCTACAGTAGTCACCTGCAAAACATGAACTCATAGCAATCATATCTCCTCTCAACCTACATCTTGCTGAGTGAAGCTCCTCTAATTTCCTTCTACATACATGAAGTTAAGTCTGCCACAGAACAAAACCCTTCTTGAGTACACCTTCCTAAACTTAAAATACAGTGATCCCTTGTGTCAGTGTTTGTAGTAAAATGATTAGACACCTTTTTTGGTGCAGTACATCTTTGGCTATCTCTCAGGTGCATTTACATTCAAGAAATCATTTAGGCACTATGGATTCTCCTGTGAGGCAGAATTCTGCCTTTGCTGACTTTCCTTAATCACGTCTCAGACAATGAGTCTCAGATTTATGAACTGAAATAACTGTGCTGAAAGATCTGATTTTGACCCTCAACTCCCTCTGAGGATATGAACTGTCATTACAAAGAGTTGTGAAGCTGGGAAAGTTTGGTCATGGGAAACAACTGTGAGTATCCACAGCATTAGAATCCAAAGTAAAATGTTTTGTAGGAGATTCTGCAATATCTGCTAGAAGCTGAACAAGCTGTTACAGTGACAGGTTAGAGTCCTCATCATCCTTTACTCACTTAAAAGAGCTTATAATACTTTAAAATTACCTTATAAGAGTAATCTGTTAATGCATTTAAACTTGAGGCTTGGTTTTCCTTCAAAAGTTTTTAACCTTTAGAAGAAGACTGACATCTCAAGTAATTAGAACATATAAACTCAAAAAATCCAACTTTGCTACTATCTTCAGGACCATGCTTTAGTAAGAGACTACACTGAAGTCCCTGACCTGCATATATGAATATAAAACCAGACATAAAGCCTGCTGTTCTCATGAAAAGAAAATAAATATGTACTCATGTACACTGCCAGCAATGCAAATCTACAGGCTGGAAGCACGGCAAGGAAAAAAGGAAGCCAACACTACCGGCAGCATCCTAAAGAAAAAAAAAAAGTCATAGACACAAATGCTCTCAGAGCAAACCAAGTGGAGAAAGTTGTGTTGACACACTGGTTTAATCACAAACTCCTCAGCCTTGTGAAGCTCAAGAATTTTGAAAACTGTCCAATCACTGTGACAATAGTATCCACTGTTTGTTCAAAGTCAAGTACAGAGCTGAAACAAGGTTGAAACCATTAGTAATCACTTCTGAACCAACTCTGTGGGGAAGCTTCCAGAAAACTTCGAAGGCCATGAGCCTATTTTTACAAACAGAAGAAAAAAGCTAAACTAAATCAAAAATTTTCAAATTTAATTCTCTTATGCTATTGGTAAATTGTCAATAATTAGCAATTAGCTAGGAGATCAGATAGGAAGTAATATCAAACAAAATCATCAGCACCAAACACCCAATAATAAATTAGCTTGAAACTATCTAATTATTTGGATTTGGTTATTCTGTTCTTCTACTGTCCTTTAACATACTTCCATATAAAAATATAAAAATATATGTAGCATATAACATAGTATTATATATAATC
>VYZP01004311.1:4165-17058 GCA_013400635.1 Hypocryptadius cinnamomeus | reverse complement strand
GCTGCACCAAGTTATCAGGCTATTCCAAGAACACAAAGGACTGCACCTAATTCAGTGATTCTATTCCAAGAAAATCCTCTATTGGTACCACATGATATAGCAAAAATCAGTTTATAATGGAAGGTTTGAACTTTTGATAAACGAAAAATAGTTTTGCTGATGAATTTTGCACCTTTTATTTCAGGGGATATTTTTCACCCAAAAATTAGTGTTTAATAGAATAAAAATGGATTATTGGGGGAACATCCACTGCATGTGGTATAACTACTTAATATAACTTTTTAGTAGATCAGATTTGTTCTAAAGAAAATCCCTAAAAAAATATGCAATTGTATAATTTATGAGTTTGGTGTTTTGAACACTTATGCTTTTTAAAAATTAGCCTGAGAAATGCCAGTTTGTGTCTGTTCTTCAACTGTGTGATTAAATTCCAAAAATGGACTCTAGTAGAGAAAGATTTTAATCTCCACAAGCACCTGTAATAGATACCTCTCACCTGAATGTATTCTAGATGACCAATTGCACCATTTGAAAGGCACTGATGTCTCAACTGCTTCCATAACCAGATGTTTAATGTTCAAGAAAAAAAAAAGTAGTAGTAGATTTTTTTAAAAAATCGACTCATTTAAGTAGAATAAAACAGGTTCTAGGAGTAATTGGGGACCACTTCAATGCCTGTAAGAATTCATCAAGGCAATCTTTTTGCCTAATGATCCAGCCATGGTTGTAAATTATAGCGCCACTGTAGTTTCAGCTAGCTTTACTTTTAGCAAAAGAGAAAAAAAAAAGGTGCCTTAGAAAATTATTTGGTATTTAAAATGATGTTTTAGTAATTTTAAATATTTGAATTATATTTACTTTCCATTGGTATCTCTACTTGTCATCTCAAAACCATTTCATCCTTCCCCTGGAAGCAGATAAAGCTTGAGATGTCTTTGTCCTGTACTTTAAAAAAGGGAAAATGAACTTTTCAGCACCTTATGTCAGGGATTCACATGATTTACTAGAGACTGCATGTAAGAAGTTCTGTTTAGAACTTTATTCAAACAGTCATGCAAAAGTTTTGTTTACCTAAATGAAAGAAAATGGGAAACTTAACAGCAACATAATAACCGTGTCCCACTGCATATGAATGAACAGCGTAGAGATGACAGATATATGGTAGAAATCATGAATATTTCTAGATGAACTTATTGAAAGAAGATATTTTTGTCAAAAATGAAGAGAGAGGCTCAAAAGATGGTGAAGTTTGATGGTGTCAGGAAAATCTTTGCTCTGTTGGGGACACACAAAGCTGTAAAGCACCTCAGTGAGAAACACAGTGGAACTGTTGGTACCACAAATCAGAATTAGGTAGAAAGAAATATATTTTCATGATTTGAGCCTTCTACAAAACATAAGTCCTTTTACTTACTGAAGGAAAATACTGAATGTTAGACAGCTTGTTGCAAAACTCATGATTTTGGGAGGATGAATAATCAAAATCTTGGATATTCTAATACACACTTGATTTGGAGATTATCTTCCCCTCGAAAAATATGAAATGCAAAAAACAATTTCTTGCTATTTTAAAAATTGTAAGCCATTTGAATGAATCTGAAAAGTACATCTACTGATTACTTAAGAAGTAATAGAAATTATTTGCTAGTGGCAAACTGTATTCTGAAAAATTAACAGCAAACATTATAGAGTAAAACATTACCACTTCAGTTCATTTTTTTCTCTTAGGAATGCACTCAAGAATGTATGAAAATACTTACAAATTTACTTTGGTTAATCCATGTTCCTTTACTAACTCATCATTATTAGAAAAATGTGTATGAAAAACATTTCCAGAAGACATGTCTGCAAAGGCTGAAGCTTGAAATAAAGCCCTCTATTATTCAGACTGAATTGAATCAGACATAGCATCACACTTGCTACATATTTCTAGATTTTTTTTCTTTCTGCCTTGATGTTTTAGTGTCCACTTTCCCACTGAAGATCCAGGGGGTGTAACCATTCCTAGAAACAATAAATAAATTTGGATTTTATTATTAAACATAAGCTGTGGGGTTGAATGATTAGCATTAAGAATATTCAGATGGATATTTAGTCTAACCTTGCCATGTGCTGTAGTTTATTTTAGCAAAATTATTTAGATGTGGATTCGAAGATTTCTGCTTGTGATATGATTGGTGGAAAGAAATAGAAAAAGCTGCTGAAAAGTTCCATGTCAATATTTTTTAGAAGGAATAAATAGCCTTTGTGTAAGAATTTCTCATTTTCTCCATTGTTTACTTTATACTTTTATACATTTATACTTAGTGATTCTCCTTTAAAATACCATTATGAATAGTTAATGATTTTGCCCTTTTTCCAGGCCTAATAAAACCACTTGGTTATTGAAAATAGTTTTTAATAGAAATCTTAGAGAAAATATACCATATAAAAACATAAATACTGTTTAAAAATAGGTGAGGTTTTTTCCATGTAATAAGTAGTTATGCTTCAATTTCAAGTATAAGGAGAAAATCTATTGTATAATGCCTCATCTCAGAATTCAGAATTGAGAAGGATGTATTTGCTGAGCAGTAATACTTCAAACTCTATTACTTTTTCCTTTTTAAGCCTTTTATGACTTACCCATAAGAAAAAGAAAACCACAGTTGAAAAATAGGGTATGGTCCAGAAAATAGAAACTCGTACATGACTGAATATTTGACACACATTGTCTTTATTTCTACTTAAGCCAGATGATGTTTTGGTTTTTTGCTGTTGTTTTTTGTTTGTTTGTTTGTTTTTTATTTTATATCTCTCTTGAAGCTAAAGGAATATTCTGTAGGAGAAAATGGCTGTGCAAAAGTCCAGGCTCCCATCATCCATTTGGGAGTCAGTTCCTTGCTTTGCAATAAAACATTTAGTCACCTTTCTCCTAAAGCTTTACTAAGACAGGTTTGATTTTGGTGTAAATAGTGACATTATTGAGCGGCAAATAATCACTGTGACTCCTGTGAAACCTGAAAGTCAGTCATTTCTCATAGGAAGGCTGATTGATGCCTTCTCTTTTCTGCATCCAGAAAAAGTGCCAATTATTCCCACTTGAACACACACACACACACACACAAATACACTTACGCTACATCTCCTTTTAGAATTAGAAGACTACAGCATTGAATTAAAGTTTAAAAGAATTAACTACAAATTAATGAAACAGTTTGGTGTGGCATCAAGATAAATGTGAGGATTTTGAGATGGAATGAATAGACCTGCCTGGTGAAAATGAAGGAGGTAACATTAGTGTGGCGGACACTTTGGGCTGAAAGAGGCTGAAGAAAAGTGGCCCTAGCGTGGGAATGGTGGAATATCTATAGGACAAAGCAGGTCAGGGATAAGATTTCAGGATTTGAAGGAATAGTATCTTTGGGAGCAAGAAACTGAATCCTAGACTGGCTTGAGTTGTAAGTGACCTACAGCCCCACCCTGGATTAGGGTTGCTGTTAGGGCAGGTTGTTCACAACTTCCTTGGTCTTGAAACATTGACTCTGGGCACTTCTCACCTGGATGTGTTGTGAGGTAAAGATGAAAAGCCTTTTCTCCCCTGCAAGGGACTGTAATTCTTCCCTTACTCCTCAGCACCCCAGCATATATGAGCACTTAGCACTGCTGTTCTTCCAGCCTTGCATGGTTTCTTTTGCTAGAATAAAAAAATACCTTTAGTTAGAATCTCATAGAAGTTTTGCAACATTAAAAATACCAAAATAAACCTCAAACCAAAATGATGCACTAAACTCCACCAGTAAATGCCTCATGTTTCTAAGAAAAAACATATTAAATATTCAGAAAGGAATTGTATTGAAATAAAAGATCTGACTTCCATGTTTTTGAAAACTGCAAGAATAGAGGTGATGGCAAGAAGTTGCAATATAGCTGTCAGGAGACTAAACTACACTAAAGACCCCTAGATTCTATGAAATGACAACAGACACTGAAAGAGTCATGGCAAAGCTGACAGATACACAATGCAAGCAATTTACTGATTATCTGGGGAAGATAACAAAACACTGCTGCTTACTAAAGTCCACTAGCTATCAGCATTAAAGAAAAAAAAATCAAAATATTCTCCTCATCTGCCTCTATTTTATGATTCACTTTCCCATAATTTTCATAGAGATATATCTAAAAGCAATTGTATACATGCTTTTTTGCATACAGAATGACACAAATGATGATTACTTAAGCTTGGTATTCTCAGAAAAAAAGGCCCTTAAAAATCTGTTTTAAGTAAGCTCCTCTATGTAGAACCATTTTAAGCCTCTGATCTGCCCCTTTTGGAGATAGCATGGTACATTTATCATAACTGAAATGAAGAGTGTGCTTATGGATCTTTCTTTTAAACAGCAAAATTAGAAGAGAACAAAAAACACGCTGAAGAACATTCGTAGGGTGTGTTTTTGTATCATTTCAAGTCACGCTTTTGTCCATGAATCTGAGTGCTGCTGAAATTCTTTTAGAACATTGGTCTGTACCTCATATGTGAATGAAGATATCACCATCTGGACAGTGTTCAATGAGTGTGGAACTATTTTATTTTAATATGTTCAAAGCAGAAATGCATAGGAAAAGACCCCAATAACTTGCTTGAATGAGTAGAAACTGCAGATGCTTTTTGACCTTGAATACTACTGGCTTTTTATAGGTGTCATTTTTAGGAAACTGTCTAGCCCAATAGAGTTGATTTTCTATTCTGATTTCTTGTTCCTTTTTTTTGTTTTAAACCTGATTGTTAGAACATATGAATTGGGTGTCCTGAAAGCCAGCCAGATACAGGTGTTTTAGAGACAGTGGGTTGCATTCTACTGTTTGGGGAAAAAAGTATCTTGTGTAATGTGTGTATCTGTGACAGCATGTGTCAATCGTTTGTGACTCTTCTTCTGAAAGACACTGTGAGTTTTTGTGAGCTAGCTGCTCTATCCAAAATGGACCCTCAAATATTAACTAAGACAATCACAGGGTATGAGGTTGGATTAAACACTCCCTTAAGAATTTTTTCCTACAAAATCCCTTTTTAAAGTGTGTTTGCCAAAGTATTTCATCAAAAAATAAAACTTTTTTATTAATATTGCTCATTTAATCATGGTTGTAAATATTAATTCATTCATGCACTGGATTTTAGCTGTGCTCTTGAGTTGTAGCTTGTATCCATGACATCTGAAATCACACTGATTTTAAGAACAGTGAAAAAATACCACTTAACTAGTGAACAGTAGACTCACAGTTGTATTAATAGCATTCTTGGCTTTTATGGTGTGAGCAATACGATGAAACTAAGAGCCCCAAACTGGTCATTTTCCATAGGAGAGAGTACTGGTGTCACTGCCCAGGTGCTTGCAGTGGGAGCTGTGGGACAGGAGAGGATGGGGCTGCCCTGAGAGGATTCAGGCAGCCCAAAAACAGAGCCAGCACTGGCCACAGCTGGGCCCAGCAGCAGTGCTGGTGCTGCCTGGGTGATAACGTGTTTAAGGAAGGGTAAAGCCAGCTGTGTGTCAGCTCTGCCAGAGGAGTGAGAAAACATCACACGGCCATCGGTATATCAAGGTCAGAGAAGGATGAGGAGGATTTTGAGGCTCTGGAGCAGAGATTTCCCTGCAGCCCATGGAGAGATGTCTGTGAAGCAGGTTTATCCCAAAGAACTGTAGCTCATGGCTGGACCCACACTGGAGGAGGGGAAATGTGTGAGATGGAAGAAGTAGCAAATAAGAACTTTAAGGACTGCCCCATTCCCTGTTCCCTTGCACCACCCAGAATGGGAAGATGTCAAAGAATAAGAAATGGAGATGTGAAACTGGGTGGGAGAAAGGTATTGTTTTAATTTATATTTTTGTTTCTTGCTACATGAATCTGTTTTGATTTCCAACAAATTAATTTCCCCCTGGTCTTTATCTCAATCCTTGAGCTTGTTCATGATGTTTTCTGCCCTGTGCTCTTGGTGAAGAAGGGTGAAGGGGTATCTGGGTGGGCAGCTGGCAGGTCCTGGTCATTGTCAAGCAATTGCTGTAATGTTTTCAAGTTTTTCTTCTAATGTTTCTGTAATTGTTGTGGTATAAACCTGGTTAATTGTACCTAGTTCTTAAAGTCAGTCAACAGCATGGAGCAGTCTTCCCACATTTGGAACTCACAGGTTCAAATTACATCTGTAGGCAGAGTGACAGGGCAGGTCTCTTTCTCTTGGCAATGTTCAAAGTGCCTTAACACCTACCTGTCATTATAGTTAGGCCTTACTGACTGCTTCCTTGACTGTCATGGAAATTTTAGATGCATCAAGAATAGAAAATTAGCATTAATTTACAATGAAAATGCTCTTTTTCATTTCCCCAAATGTGTTAGTGGGATTTAATATAGTTCTAGCTGCAGCTGCAAGCAGAATCCCTTATAATGGTTGACTCTGCACTGGGTTTCACATGCCCTGTGTAGGAGAGTTCTTACAGAGTTGCAATTAATTTCTTTAAAGGTAGTAATGTTTTTTTGGCACACAGTTATGGAAAATGCAAAGTGGCTTTTTGGTGTCACTGTGGTTACAACTAAATAGCTACTGTTATTCAAAAGTATATTCTGGCCCAGAGTACTTGGAGTAGTGCTATTGTACTTGATTCTGTGTTGTACCTGCCTTGGCAATGCCCTCATTCTACCAAAACAGATGTATAGTGCACATTACAAAATGCAGTTTTGAACATTTACTTCAGTGAAAAGATTGTCTTAGATAATGTGGGCCTTCCTTTACTTCCACAGGCTCCCCAGCACAGTGTTACGTCATTTGTAATATGTTTTCCCTATTATTCATACTACAGTAGTGCCCAAGAGCCAACAGAGAAGAGTCTTCTTTGTTCCAGATGTGATATATAGAATAACAGACACTCACTTGAGGAGCTTACAGTAGGGATTGCAGAGGCCTTAGATACCCTATAAGGGGTATGACAAATTGTCCCAATCTGAGATAAACAAAGAGTCAACCCAATGATCTGTCCTGTCCTTCACAATAAGCTCCCTGTTACTCCACCTGACACTGCTGTGAATATTCAGTCCAATTCCACAGCCAAGGGCAGGAAAAGGCATAGCATACACACAGTGGTGGTGTTAGTAGATGTTCTGTTCTGTGCTCTTTATTGCTTTTTTACTCTATTTTAAAATAGAAACAAATACATGCACATAGGTAGACATTTTAAACTGAGAATATGTTTAAAGGAATTTCTTCCTGTTTTCTGTAATCAGCAGGAGTTCTGACATTCATTGACTAATATTTGAGCAATGTGAAGTCCACAATGATGTATTTCTGACATTGTGGATTTAAAAATAATACACTGTAACACTGAATTATTTTTCTTTGCCTTTCTAAGTAATAACAAGAACAGTTATTAATAATCTGGAAAACCACAACTGTTCAAATTTGGACAAATACATAAACAGGATTTAAAAGCTGAGAATTATTGATGTCAATAAAGAAATTCTTCATCAGTGTTACCTGACTATTTATAAATCTCGGTAATCATTTTCAAAAGTACTTTTCAGATAAACCACCTAAATTTAGGGTTGAATTATTTTCTGCCGTATTGGAAACACAGAAGAGATCATTCACAATTTTTCACACCTTAAATGATTATTTAATGGAGAATGCACAAGATTAAAAGCTTTTTTCCACATTCTCCTGGGCATATTGATAAATCATGCAAGTAGTTTTATATCCTGTAATTTTCTACAGTGCATGTAGAATCACCTTCAGTTTACCTTTTTTTTAGTGGTTAAAAATTACATTTTTCTTCATGGTTAAGTGTTTCTTTCTCCCTCTTTCCACATAAGGTTACTGGAAGTAATGGTTATATCTAAGAATGACAGTCATCCATTCTAAGGTGAGGAGTTACCCCTAATAACAGTTATTTTATGTGCAACTCAATTTTCTTATTCATAACAGCAAGAAGAATAACAAAAATAACAGGATGTTTTACAATAGCTTCTATAAAAACTGCTAGCTGTTAAATTAATCAAGAAAATAGAGAACAGTTCTAAACTAAAAATGGTTCAAGTGCATGGAAAATTTGAAGTATAATTTTTTATCAATTGTTTTTGCAAATGAAGGTTAGGGGGTAGTGCACAATATTTATCTTGAGTAGCTATCTCAAATACTAATGGTTTTTTAGCTTGGTTTGGTGTTGTTCTAGTTTTATTTATTTTTTTTTTTTAATAATAATCTGTAGTTTTACTGAATTTTTTTAGAAAAATATTTGATTTATTATTCTTCACGTAAGAGTTAAAGATTTTGTGACCATCTGAGAAATCTGTTGATAAGCAATACAAACCTTAAAGCAGCAACACTTATCAATATCCTAACATGTTTAAATTCAACTGTTCAAAGGATGTTCTGCTCTTGATGTCTGTGTTGAACATAAGAGTAAGGGGACTACTCTCATTCCCTTTTTCCTTTTTAGCTCCAGGTTGGTTCAACTCTTATTGTATAAGAGGGACAAATATTTTTTGATAAACTAGAAGTAAATGTCAGGAGATGTGTTTGTGTCTTGTAATCCTTCTCTATCAAGTTGTAATTTTCTATAAGATTAAGGGGAGGATTCATATATCACTACTTCCTTATCTGGTGGATTCACTGATATTGGTTAGAGAACATTATTTTATCTTTTCCATCACATTACTCATTGTTAGTGATATGTTTTGTAACCCATGGATTGTGTTTGAATATAAGTGCACAGCACATTTTGTATTTCCATAAAACAAACCTCTGGGAGATCAAATTTTATATAAGTCTGTCTGGTGAAACAAAGTTTCTCTCTGTTAATTAAATGCCAGTGATTTGGCTTTGAACAAGATTATTTTGATTTTGCAGGCAATAGTAATAACCTGCCAGGTCAAGTGATGTTACAGCAACAAAAAAAAGCTTATTTTTTATGGAGGTATTTAAACGTACTCAGGTAAAAAGAAATTAAACAGCTCAGTATCATTATAACATACATATAAATACTTTTAAAATAATTTTGGGAAGGCTTTATTTTCTCTTTATTTAATTTTTTGCAGTAGGAGACTGAGCATAAAGAACTAACTCAGGCAACACATAGAATACAGTGTGCAAGAGCCTCATAGGGAGAACTGAGTACGGAACCTCACTGACCTTACCTGGCATTTTGTGAGAGTTTCCCAGTATGTTGGTTTTCAGAAGAACAAACCCCAAATTTCTAGTTTGTTTGAGCTATTTTATTGGGGTTTTTTCCTGAGGTTAGGTGAAATTCTTAATTTAACCATGAGGTTGAAGCACCATGATCTCTTCAAAGAACTATTGTAATAATACTGACAGGGAAGGTAAACTAGTCCTCAGATAAACTATCATCTATGATGGGTGCTACTTGCTTCAGCTCAGAAAGGAAGTTAGGACAATGAAGAATTCTAGAAAATGGAAAAAAATCAGATCTCTACACACTTTTATGATAAAGTATCCCATGTTACTCCTTAAGGAGACTTTTTGTGCTTTTTTAATCAAAGAATTAGAGAAGATCCAGTGTTAATGACACTCAACATTTTTTCTCTAACTTCCTAATATACGGGGAATCCCCACTCAGTTTCAGAACATATATTTAAAATACTAAAGTAGTGGTAGACTGCCTGAGTTGCTGTATCAAAGAAAGAAAAAAGAAATAAAAATATTCTGTGTTAGTATACAAAACACTTTTGACAGTTGGCCAAGCAGTGTTCGTATAATTCAACTTCTGCCTGTGTTCCGACTAATTTGAGTGCACTTGCCCAAAGCTCTCCTGATAGGGTATGAAAGTGTAAAGAATTCCTGGTTTTGTTGTCCTTTCTGGGGAGAACAGAAAAATCACATATTTTGTTCCAGTGTAATGTTGGGTCCATATTTTTCCTTTGTAAACACTCAATCAAATTGAGTGTATAGCAACATAAAGAGACTACAAATTCTTTTCAAAAGTTCAAAGCTTCAGACAGTTGACTTTTCTAATAGGCTAAAGCTGTACTTCATTAAATGTTTTAAGTACATGAGAACTCTCAACTAAGTCAGAGTTCATATATACAGCTGCAACTGCACCTTGTGCAAGATTTTAACCATTTAGGGCTGAAGCTGGAATCCAGTGGTAAAATGAACATGCATAGTCGTAATTTAAATACATCAGCCTTCCAAATTTGCAATGAAACACCTAAGTCTTATTTCCACCATGTACATTAAGATAATTCTAGAGGAGTCTAATGAAAAGTCATGTCTGAGGTAAGTATTATTACCCCATGGGGTGAGAAGCTACAGATCACTGCTTTATACAAGAGCAGTATGGCCCTACACAATGTCACTGCAAGGTTTCCAACCAGAAGAAATTCAGATACATTAGATCTTGTATAAATAATATGTTGTTTAATCAGACAGTTCCAGCTTCTGCTGGATATTTGTGTTGCACTGCATGTGTTTTTTTTTAATGTATAGTACAAATCCCAAGCTAGTCTGCTGCACAGGGCACAGCAGAATACCTGAATCATCTTGTGTTTATGTGTAGCTACAACTTCCCCTGCATTCCCAGTAGTGTTTATGACATGGATGTTTGTTGATGCATTCTGTTTGCAGCACAGTAATTTGAGACAAGTTTGGAAATGAAGGGTTTAATCTCATCTAGCTGTTTTTATTTTTTTTCTTCCCAGAATGGCTACAGAATAAAGATATATTCCATAAGTGAAGGGATTTTGTTATTCAGGATGGAAGTTCTGAATTAGACAAGCAGGAAAGTTATTAGGAGCAGGATGGTTTCACATGGGAAAGCCTGAAACTGTTGTCTGACTTTTGTTGTTATATTTTTTCTTAAGGAAAACCCGAGGATTTTCAGAGAATAAAAGAGGTGAGGAAGTGTTGGGTGTTGGATTAGATGAAAGACAAAGGATGTGTATGCAACCTACTGAGGCTACAGTGTAAATAAACACTTTTGCTTCAAGGCGTGGGGACTGATGAATATAAATATAACAGTACTGTGGAAAATAGAACAGTACTCCTAGAGAATATGGTACTGAAGATTGGTAGAAATGGCTTAGTTAAGACGTTATCAAATTGTGGCTTTAATCTTGTCTAAGAAGACTAAAAATATCCATCCAATCAATCTAGTCTTCAATTTACTACTAACAGTTTAATATCTGATAGTCCTTGGTTTAGGAACTATGTTTTTGGGGCTGGTACTGGAAGCTAGCTCTGCATAGTCTCTGCATTACCTTTTATTAATTGCAGTCCTTCCAGAAATGGGGAAAAATGTACTAGTGAAAAGATAAGCTATTTAGGAAGAGCACCAGCCTCCCACTTCCTGTGATCTGTTCTGTTCCTGTGGGTGCCAAAATGTAGGTATTTTGACACCCACAGCTGTCTTGTTACAGATGGAGGAGGATACCTTCCTTACTATTGCTTACCTGTATTTGTTTACGGATTTGCTGCTCAGGATTTTTTGTACCTTTCCAAACTTGCTGATGCCGTCTGCTTTCAAAACCTCCTCCAGTTTTGAAACCTCCACATTCCAGAAGTTTAATACATTTTGAAAAGTAATATGACTTTCATTCTTACATTCTGTGTAAAGGAATATTCTTTTACTTGTTTGAAATTGAACTCCTACTGTTTTTATCAAGTACTCCCTGTTCTTGCACTGAGGAATTTAGTCAATTTCATTTTGTATTTGTCTTAGCCACTGACACCTGGAGTTTTGTAAACTTTGATCATATCTTTTTTCCATCTGCTTTCCAACCTGGTGAGTCAGAATCTTTAGTCTCTCTTTGTAACATAGCTGCTTTATTGTTTTTAGCACATCAGCTGTTCTCCAACATTGCTATATCCTCCTTGACATGCAGAGACCAGAGCAACACACCATTTGGGATATGGACAGACACCTGTTGGTTTTATATGACATAAAAATTATACATTTGTCTTGGTCCCAATTTTCTTCCAAATATAATTTTGGCTTTCTTGGCTGCCATTGCATATAGATCTCATGATTTTGGTGAACTGTTGATGATCTCAATGGCTCTGTCTTGAATTGCAGCTGCTATTTTTGTGGTCAGCATTGCACAGACATGGCTTTGTTTATTTTACCCTAGATATAGTATTATTTTATATTACTCTGCAGTGAAGATTATCTAACACATCTTTCGCAATATCTTCAAAGGCAAACTCAGGAACTGTGGACAGTGAGATGGATGAGAACTGACTGAATGGCAGTCCCCAGAGGGTCATGATCAAGGATAGGATCATGAACAAGGAGTAGATAGGGGTCTGTCACTAATAGTGACCCCCATGATTCAATAGTGGACCCAGTACTATTTAACTTATTCACCAATGACTTGGATGAAGGGGCAGATGTCTCCTCACCAAGGTTGCTGATGACAGCTGGGAGGAGTGGCTGATACCCCACAGTGCTGTGCAGCCCTCCAGGAGGGCCTTGGACAGAGAACCGAAATTCAGCAAAGACAATTGCAGGGTTGTGCACCTGGGGAAGAATAAACTCATATACCAGCACAGACTTGGGGCTGACCTGTCGGAAAGCAGCACTGTGGAGAAGGAGCTGGGGGTCCTGGTGGACAACAGGCTCTCCATGAGCCAGCCAGTTAAATCCTGCCTCAGGGAGCATCCAGTCCTATTCTGTGCTTACACTGTGCTTCACACAACATGGAGTCTGATTCTTGGCTGGATGCAGGCACTCTTTTAATGGTAGTAAGTATTTGGGAAGATGACTTGAATCATGAAAGTATGGCCCAAATCGTCAGCCTATATGATCTCTCTGTTCACTTACAGCACATCTTTATTGTGCTTGTTCTTCAGTCTAGTGGCTTGACTGACCCCACATAAACATGCTAACTCTTTTAAAACTAGCTTGCTGGGGGCAGAC